>JAXIVJ010008984.1:10000-53126 GCA_036785665.1 Chirona hameri
CCCATTAACTTATAATGGGAGGTCACGAAATTGACCCGACCTTAGGTAACCGATATACCTAAACAATCTTAGATATCCGAATTGTAGGTACCTATGACCTTATTAAATCCTGTAAGTTTGAAACCGATCGGCCAACAACTGTGGCTGTGGTACGACCGCAAGCTTTTTGTATGTGGGTCACGTGACCTGGCCTGGTGACCTGACCTGAGATGACCCCGAGGTCAAGAATTGCACATAATGTGGATAATTGATGCCCGAACAGCTGTACAAAAAGGCTGGTTTCTGCTATCCCCGAAACACCTTAGGGGCGTCTAAACGCCCCCCCCCCCCCCGGCACGGAGCGGGTTAAATATTTTTGGAATGTATTTTCGGCGCTTCGCCTAGCAACTAGTTCTCGAAGCAAAACTTTTTTTTAAGGACACCCATATATGACCAACTGACATTTGGTGACATTGGTGACATCAATATTGACCTGACAAGAATCACGTTCGGTATCTAGAAAATGAAAAATCATCCCCGATAATTTTCCGTCGCGGCGAGAATCGTGGAAAATGTCCGGAGCAGGGTCGCTTGGATATTATCCCTTTGTCGTAGTCAGCTGACTGCCGCTGCGTTCGCCGGCGGCCATTTGCTGTCTTTTAACTTGAGTTTTTGCACATGTTGTGTTCTTAAAGTAATTCCTGTTGCTTTTAAGGTCGACTTTCCTTGCATATACCGACCGCTCAACGGAGCAATATTTTTCCAATGGAAAATTATCCCCGACAGAGTAGATGCCAAACGCGCGAAGGGAAAATTATCGGTGATAATTTACCAGCGGAGAATATCCAATTTTTCTTCTTCTCCAGATACCACACGCACGCTTGAATGGATTCACGGATGCACATTGGCGGATTACGTCACGGGCCACGGACAGTCGTGATGTGGCTAAGATGATAATAGAAAATACAAACTCACTTTTCATTTGTGAAAAATACATCCGAATTTTCTTCTTATAACAAAATACAACCGGACAGGGGCCCCACCACCCCGCCTTAGAGGGGCCCACATTTCATAAGGGGAGGGGGGGGGGGGCACGTAGGCCAGTGTGTCCCCCTTATGTGTGCGCCTCTGGTATGAGGCACACTTCGCGTCATATTTTATATATTGATCTTTTCTCCTTAGAGCTTCAACCCGTTACACATTTTCGCGATAACTTTTGCTTTCTATATTTTCGGGGTGGGTCCCTTTGGATGAAAATAACAAATGCAAACTTTCACTTTTCATTTGTAAAAAATTCATCCGGGTTTTAGTTATTTGTTTTGATTAAAACAATACAACCGGACAGGGGCCCCCACCGGACCGCCTCATAGGGGCCCCGCATTTCGTCAGGGGGCACATGTCCGTGTGCCCCTTGTGTGCGCCTCTGGGCCCTTCGGATGAAAATATAAAATGTAAAACTTTGACTTTCATTGTAAAAAATAAATCCAGACTTTGTTTTAATGCAGCCAAACAGGGGCCGCCTCAGAGGGGCCCCGCATTTCGTAAGGGGGATGGGGGTACGTGGACAGGGTGTCCCCTTTGTGTGCACCTCTGGTATGAGGCACACTGCGTGTCTTATTTTATATATTTATCTTTTTTCTCCTTAGAGCTTCGACACGTTGCACATTTTCGCGATAACTTCGCTTTCTATATTTTTGCGGTGGGCCCTTCGGATGAAAATAACAAATGCAAACTTTCACTTTTCATTTGTAAGATATACATCCGGATTTGTGTTCTTTTGTATTACAAAAATTCAACCGGACAGGGGTCCCATCGGGCCGCCTTATAGGGGCCCCGCATTTCGTAAGGGGGCACGGGCCCGTGTGCTTCCCTTGTGTGCACCTCTGGGCCCTTCGAATGCAAATATACAATTTAAAACTTTGACTTTCATTTGTAAAAATAAAACCGGATTTGTATTTGTTTACAAAATAAAACCAAACAGGTGCCACAGCCCCCGCGGGTTCGCCTCAGAGGGGCCCCGCATTTCGTAAAGGGGGGGGGGGGCACGGGCCCGTGTGCCCTTTGTGTGCGTCTCTGGTCCCACTAGTTACCATTCTTCTTTATCCCATGTTGATTTTGTTTGCTGTTTATTTGTAAAATCGTCAACCTCCATTTAAGACGTTTCAAATACACATAAGTGAAAAATGGACATCAATACAATTGAAATAAAAATAAAACAAACAACGAACACAATGCAGACTACCATAAAGTGCTAGGGGAACGACGTCATACTCGTACATATTGCACAAATTCCTCGAAATGGTGTTCCTATGCTTTACATGACCTTGAAAAGTGTCACAATTATCGGCGAACAAATCCACATTTACGTCCCCGTTGCTAAAAATGAATTCAACTCCCTTGATCCTGTAAAATACCCCTAATCTGAAGGTGTGTACCGCCTCTCGGAACATCACGAAGACGAAGACGAAGAGTTGTGTGCAGGTCGACCGTGCAGCCACATGTCGAGAGAAGTTGCCCAAGCGTGTCATGTCTATCGTCTACGAAATGACCCGAGTGTGCCAGCTCAAAACGGCCTTATCCTGACGAACCGAAGCTACAGAGCACGATCAGCTGATTGGGCAGGTCACCTGTGACCGCCCCGCCCCTGCCCCACTGCCGTGGAATGCTCGGATCCCACGCAGCCGGCGTCTCCGCCTGAGGGCACGACCAGACACTCACCGGTCACCCGTCACCGACAAGGGCGCGCCCAGGCCCACCGGCGAGGGGTGCGCAGCCGGCGTCTCCGCCTGGAGGGCACGACCAGACCTCACCGGTCACCCGTCACCGACAAGGGCGCGCCCAGGCCCACCGGCGAGGGATGCACAGCCGGCGTCTCCGCCTGAGGGCACGACCAGACCTCACCGGTCACCCCGTCACCGACAAGGGCGCGCCCAGGCCCACCGGCGAGGGGGTGCGCAGCCCGGCGTCTCCCGCCTGAGGGCACGACCAGACCTCACCGGTCACCCGTCACCGACAAGGCGCGCCCAGGCCCAACCGGCGAGGGTGCACAGCCGGCGTCTCCGCCTGAGGGCACGACTGGACCTCACTGGTCACCCGCCGCCGACAAGGGTCGCGCCCAGGTCCACCGGCGAGGGGTGCACAGCCGGCGTATCCGCCTGAGGGCACGACCAGGACCTCACCGGTCACCCGTCACCGACAAGGGCGCGCCCAGGCCCACCGGCGAGGGGTGCACAGCCGGCGTCTCCGCCTGAGGGCACGACTGGACCTCACTGGTCACCTGCCGCCGACAAGGGCGCGCCCAGGTCCACCGGCGAGGGGTGCGCAGCCGGCGGCGTGGGGTACAGTCACAAGTGACAGACAGACAGACACACACACAGACAGACAGACAGAGAGATAGGCGCACTCATTACATTTGACGCCACTAAACAGAGACTCTTGATGGTCATCTTAGGACTTAAGCTGGATTCACACCTGATGCGCTTGTCTGAGGTTAAAAACGCGTACGCATGCGGTCAAGACGGATGCAGACGCATGCGTCGACCAAATTGAACGATGGCAGCGTTTTTTTGTTGTTGTTCCCCGGAGCGGCCTAAAACCATGTTCGGGGGGGGGGGGGGGGGGGGCATTGCTTCTGGCAATTTGCCAGGAAAAGAATTACGTTAACCGGTTTATGTGAACCCGGAGCAAGCTAGGGAATAGGGTATCTATTTTACGTTAAGTGAATTGTTCAAAGTAAATATAATTTATATCTTGCGTTAAGTATTTCGTTCAAAGTCAAAATTAAGTAAAACACGAGACACACATACATACATATTTTATTCCATACACACACATACACACATACACTTGGACATACGCTTGTGAAAAGGTGTTAGTGTTGCCGGAGCCGGGTGCCATCATTGCAGCAACGGGAGACTGTCGCCAGTCTCCCTGGCTCCGAGACTCCGGCGAGACCTGGTTGTGGGATGTATTTAGCTAGGAGAAAATCCTAAATAATAAAAAAACAGCGCCTAACACAAAGGGGAAAAACCTGCGCAGAGAGCCAAAATTGCGCTAGGCAAAAAAAAACTGTTATATTTTATTAACTAATCGTGTTTGGTAAAGAAAATAAAAGAGGAGACCAATCAATTCAGGATAATCATCACCTAACAGCGTTTGAAGATTCAATGTGATTCGATTGTGTCGCGTGTAATCAATGATTTTCTCACGTTTGACATTGTGCACGGAGCAATTAATAAGTAAATGTTTAATTGTATAACGCGGATAACCTGGGCAGTGTTGGCAATTTGGGGGCGGAAGATTGTCGAGAATGTAATAATGCGTAATTTTTGTATGACCGAGGCGGAGGCGTGCTAATACTTAAAAAGAAATAATATTTATTTCTCTCTACAGTTCTGGTGACTAGATATGAAATGTTTAACTTTTGGTTTAATTGGATGCAGGTGAAAATGCGGAGCAGCGTCCCACTCGCGCTGGCGCAATATGTTAAATTGTTGGTTTATGTAATTTAAAACGTCTGATAAAGGGCTTGGAAGATGGTTTTCTGGAGGAGATTGTAAACTTAATTTTGCGAGTCTGTCGGCTTCCTCGTTTCCCGGGACACCGGCGTGTCCCGGGATCCAGAGGAACTTAATTGTGATTTGCTTGCTATGTAAATATTTGATTAGCTGTCGAATTTTGAAGACTATCGGATTTCTGCAGTCACGAATTGAGGAAATGGCAAGGAGCGAGGCAGACGAATCTATACATATAACTACTTCTTTAAGTTTTTCAGTTCTGATATATACTAAGGCCAGGAAAATTGCCGAAAGTTCTGCTGTATACACGCTATTTATGTCTGGGAGTCGGACGTTATTATTAGCTGTATTCGTGTAATAGTCTCCGCCAGTTCGGCCGTCGTCCCGGGAGCCGTCAGTGTATATGTATGTGTATGTGCTGTGTTGTGCTTTGTGTTCGTGGAAGAGTATGTGTGTCTCTGCCGCCGTGACTGTGTTTTTGTTGTGTGTGAAGAGGCGGTGTGTGTCTGGTGTTGTGTCGAGCCAGTGAGGTGTGAGTGGTGGTGTTGGCATTGTGTTGATGTGTGGGATGTTGAATAGTGTGAGTGTTTGTGTGATTCTGTGACTGATAAGTGGGTATCGTTTTTGTAGTAGTGTTTGTCGTCTTGTGGGTGCGGGTTGATTTAAGATCTGGAATGTTGGGCGTGTGGGGTGAGAACTTGCTCTGGCGTAAAATCTGAGTAACATGTATTTGCGTCGGTGGCAAAGTGTGGGGGTGTTTGTGTCGATGTGTAAGTTTGTGGTGTTGGTGGTGCGACAGGCCCCGGTCACGATCCGCAAGGCAGCATTCTGGGCGGTTTGCAATCTTTTTATTTGTTTGGAACATATATCATCAAATAAGAATGCATTATAGTCCAGGATTGGGCGCATCAGGGAAGTATATAACTGGAGGAGAGTGGAGCAGTCTGCGCCCCACTCTCGACCAGTTAAAGACTTCATAATGTTAATTCGTCGCGTACATCTCTGTACTAAATCATTGAAATGTGGGATGAACGAAAGACGAGTGTCCAGCGTTACTCCCAGATAATTGAATGATTTGACGAAGGGGATAATTTGATTGTTATATTTTAATGGAATGTAGGGTTCTACATATGCAGGTTTTTCGAGAAAATTAGGGATGCAGATTTACTAGGAGAAATTTCCAGACCCCACTGGCCGCACCATACCTTTATATAAATGAGAACTAGTTGTACAATTTTGCTGGCTCGATCGATAAATGTTTGAACAATCGTAGAAAATAGTGTTGAAGCAAATTGAAGAAAAAAAACGCTAAAAGAAACGAAATGACATTCTCTTCAGAATGGCTATCTCGGATTGATAACTTTTGTGTTTTTGACGCCCCCCCCCCCCCACCCAAAAAAAAAATCGGGAAAAAAATCCCAAATATTTTGTTAAAGAATTTCTTAAGCTCGAATACCAAAATAAGGTGACCGTCCAAATCCGCCGAGAAAAATAAATGGGGTACCTATTTGCCACAAAAAGATCCCCACGGAGAGAGGCTGGATCCTCCAGTGGGCCCCCCTTGGAGTTTTTGGCGATGGCGCCCCCCTTGAGCGATGGCGCCCCTGATCGCCGAGTTGCCACCCCAGTAAAAATCCCTTAAAATACGCCCTGGTATAAAGACTATAGCCCGAGATTTTGAAACTATAGTTATTAACCCCCGCACTGCAGGGGGGTTAGCGCCGAACACGAACTGCAAGGGGGGGGGGTGATTTCCGCCCCCCCCGTGAGATCTTGAAAACTACGCAACGTAGCGACAAGCAAAAAACGGTGTTTGATAGCTTGATACAAGTTCTATCGAAAGTATTCAGTACTTTTTTAGGTCAGATCAAAATTGAGGTCACCATAGGTCATCGAAGGTCAAATGTTCCAGTTTTTCTTTCCTGTTTTAGGACTTCGCTCCAGAAATTCCCATATATCTCGGACACTATGCTAACTAGAAACAAACGGAAAACAGCGATCGCCAGCCATTCACATTTTAAATCGACCAGTTGTCCTCAAATTTGATCTCAGGTCAATATTTGAGGCTCCAGAGGTCAACAAAATGACTTCGAATGAAAAACATGGTGTCCTGTTAGGTCATTTTCAAAATTTGACTTCAGGTCACGCAACCTTGACCTGAGGTAAGACCCCAAGTAGGTCATGTTGCATTTAGGGAGACGTGTCTCGACGACAAAAACACATTGCTGTCGGTTTTACTTCTCTATCTTCATTATGTCGCGAGTTATTGACAAAAAAGTCATGGTAACCTCGGATGACCTCAAATGACCCCATAGGGGTCACTGAACAAAACGTACACTTGGATCATCAAGAATATCCTATAATAACATGATCCAGAAGTAATTGGACTAATGGCATGCATATCCTTGAAATAGGAAGCATTTTAATATTTTACCATTGACTTATTATGGGAGGTCACGAAATTGACCTGACCTTAGGTCACCGATATCAAAATCCCGAGATAAAGGATTTGTAAGTACTTATGCCTTCATGACACCCTGCAAGTTTCAAACTGATCGGTGAGAAACTCTGGCTTTGGCACAACTGCAAACGTTTTTGGTGGTGGGGTCACTTGACCTAGTCTGGTGACCGGTGTCGGAGTCCCCGGTGTCGGAGTCCCCGGTGTCGGAGTGTCGGAGTCCCAGGGAATCTCGGGTTGAGATAACCCGAGATTCTTTTTTTTAAGTGTGCGCAATTGATGTTCTAACAAGTGTGCCAAAACTAGGCGGCACTGCGCGCCGCCGTTTTTTCGCTATCTGTGAAAAACCTGAGGGGGGGGGGGCGGAAATCAACCCCCCTGCAGTGCGCGGGTTAAATTCGGCGTCAATAAAGTGGGTTTCCTGAACGGCGTCTACTAACGGATTATTATTTAAGATATAATGTTTGAATTGCCCCAATGGGATATGAGAGATCTCGTATTCCATTGGAGGACGAATTCAGATTGGTTGTTTTTCATTAGAAACTACTGTCCAGACCGCGCCCTGCGGTCGCCCGGGTACGCCTACGTCGGCGGGAGGGGGGGGGGGGCGGCTCGACCTGTCCTCAGGGAGCCGGGCGGGGCGGGAGTATGACCGGGATGGCGGGGAGGGGGTCGGACTCTCCTCAGGGACCCGGGGAGGGGGTGGGAGGAGGGGCGGGTGGGCGGGGAGTTGGAGCGGGAGCGCTGAGGATGGGAGGGGGAGCGGGTAGCCTTCAGGGAGGCGGTCCGCATCAGGGACTCGTCGGACGACGAGGAGGGTTCCTCCGACACCGAGGATCGGGTCTCCGCTGGTGACCCAGAGGAGGGAGGCGTGGGAGCCGAGGTAAACTCGGCTGGGGTTGGGGGGCGGGGCAGGGGCTGGGAGGTCATGGGTGGATAACCTGGCCGCGGGGTTTGGGGCCGCACAGGCTGGGCAGTCGGCTGGGGCGGAGGGGGCACACCGGGGTCCGGCGGGATGGGGCGGGGTCTGGGCTGCGTTGGTCAGCGGCGACCAGGCGGTGGGGGACAGGGTTGGGGACAGGGCTGGGGGGGGGGGGGGCGGGACCGGGTCCCTGTCGGACTCGGTCCACCTCGACAAACGCCGCCTGGACCGGGCAGTGCCGGTCCCAGGCGGCGTGGGCGTCGCCGCACCCGGCGCAGCGCTTGGCTGCGGCGGTACACCCGTCATTAGGGTGTCCCTCTGCGCACCGACCACCCCCCAGTTTCAGATCCCTTTTAATCCTCCCGACTGCCGGTACTCCGTCCTTTGTCACGCCCACGTTACCCCGGGTCTGGTGGTCGCTGGCCACTGGGCATGTGGTGGCCTCGAGCTGCCCCCCCCCCCCCCCCCGGAGTGGTGGCCGTCTGCATGGCGTGGGCTCTCCTCGCAGCTTCGCGCTGCGGGGAAGGGCCTGTCCATGGGCGGTTGGCGTCCATTTTGACCCACCTTACCCCTTCTCCTTCATCCCATGGCTGCGCAATGGTCCAAGTAGACCGAAGCGGCCTTATCCTAACCAAACCAAACCACCCCCCAGACACGCTCACGCACCTTCGCCGATTCTTGGTGCGATTTCCACGTTTTCGCTCGTTCTCCATCGTCGTCGTCGTTGCATAGTTTTCTTTGCGTTAGGTTTCGTTCTCACTCGGTTTATTGTTTTCCGGCTCCGTTGCTTGCTTTTTCCCCATGGTGGGGAAAAAGCGCCGGAAAAAATATGTATCGGACTCTGACTCTGACCCGAACCTGACCTCTCCTGATCTCCCTATGGACTCTGACTCCACGGCCACCGACCCTCGCTCGTCCATGACCTCAGCCCCGGCACCGACCCTCGCTCGTCCATGACCTCCGCCCCCGGCACCGACCCTCGCTCGTCCCATGCCTCCACTCCCGATATCGACCCTCGCTTGTCTACTGACCACGCACGGAACCCTGGCTCACCATTGACCACGACTTCTGAACAGTACCTGGATTCCTCTGGCTCGTTTCTGGTGATTAAGCCTACAGACAACGTCTCGTTCCGCAAAATCAACGTGTTTTGGCCCACCAAACAACTCAAAGGCATCTGCGGCGCATCCTCTCTCCAGATCGAAACTCCGGCAAACGGCACACTCGTTGTCAAGACCGAGACTAACGCGCAAACAAACAAAGAACTGCTACAGTGTACCAAGTTCTGTGAGAAGGCGGTCACTGTCTCGCTGCACCATGCTCGAAACACCACACAGGGTACGGTTTTCGCCCCGGAGATGAGATTTATGTCCGAGGAGGACATTCTCGAAGGTCTCCGCTCAAAAGGAGTCTCGCACGTACGACGTCTGACAACTTTCCGTGACGGACAGAGGCGTGACACCAGCCTCCTTGTCCTCACGTTCCAGACAACCACGCTACCGTCTACTTTAGTCGCTGGATACCTCAAATACAACGTACGCGTCTACATCCCGAACCCCCTTCGCTGCTACAAATGCCAAAAATTTGGCCACAGCGTCAAATTTTGTAAGCAGGAGGCCCGGTGCCACAAGTGCGGTGCAGCGCCGCACGACGGCTCTGCCTGTTCGGCACCAGCCAAGTGCCTGAGCTGTGGATCCACAGACCAAATCGTGACCTGCACTCAGTGGCCCGTGTGGAAGGAGAAGGAGATTTGCGCCCTGAAGGCATCTTCCAATATGTCATACCCACAGGCACGTCGCGCGGTAAAAGACAAGACGCCCTCCCCAACTTCCAAGACCTACGCACAGGTAGCGAAAAAGCAAACGGCCACATGTGGAACTCAAACTGAGTCCCTACCTCAGCTCCCTCCCCTCAAACTGTTGGCACCTCTCAGACCAGCCACAGTGGAAACCAGCACCACTACCACCGCTTCCCCAGCCCTTGAGCCGCCGCCCGTGACCCGGTGCGCCAGCACTCGGCCCGGCCGTGACAGGCTCGCACCGCAGGCTATGGTTCGTTTGGGCTCGGCCCATACAGACCGCCGGCAGGAGAGCGGCACACGACCGGCCGTGACGACCAGACTCCCAAAATATAGTCCTCACCTCAAGCCCCACAGGCCACAGCGTACTAACACGAATCAGGAGCGGCCGACACGTCCTGCTATACGTGTAGCATTGGGTCGGGCTCGATCCATCTCGATTCCTCGTTACATTCCACCAAGAGCCCACCATTGACTTGTCTCTCTGCTAGATATATAAACATATATACTATAGAATATAGTATATAGAAGATAGTATATATATATAATATAGAATATGGTATACAGTATGTAGTATATAGTATATAGTATATAGTATATGGTATATATATATATATATATATATATATATATATATATATATATATATATATATATATATATATATATATATATATATATATATATATATATATATATATATATATATATATATATATATATATATATATATATATATATATATATATATATATATATATATATATATATATATATATATATATATATATATATATATATATATATATATATATATATATATATATATATATATATATATATATATATATATATATATATATATATATATATATATATATATATATATATATATATATATATATATATATATATATATATATATATATATATATATATATCTATCTATATATATATATATATATATATATATATATATATATATATATATATATATATATATATATATATATATATAAATATATAAATATAGACAAGACATACACGAAAACGATCATTATCCAATTTCCTTCGTCCGGCATTTATACCCCAAGGCAAACTGTCTTCCATACACTAGCACTGCCCTCATTACTCGGTAATGAACACCCATATCTGTTACGGCTACTTTTAATTATTTACTCAATATTTCGTTTGAAACGAAACAAACTCCTCATTTTCCTACGACCGACACTTACACATATTTAAATACAAATGATTCATCACAGGCACGCAATGGTCCGAGTGGGCCGAAGTGCCTTGAATTTAACAAAAGAAAGAAAGAAGCACCAACCACACGTGTGTCGGCGCGCGTGGCAGGCGAGAAGAGTGTGGACGAAGGCCCAGTACTTCCTGCACTGCTGAGGGGGCGGATCCAGCGACGCACGTCTACTTTCAGGTAGCCGCAGTAGACCCGGCTGGGCAATTCAAGCCCGCGAAACCGGAGTCGTACCAGTGGATTGGGCTGCTCTCGTCGCTGAGACCTGAGCCGCACCACCTCCACTACGCCCTGGGGCGCCAGTTCCCAGAGGAGCTCCTCCTCGGAGAGGCGAGCCACCTCTGGGCACCACATGAGGCCCTCCACTGTGCTGAGGTGGACAGAAACCTCGACAGTCACCGCTACACCGATGAACTGCGTTGTGGCCAGCAGGGGGGCGTTCTGCTCACCTGTCAATGTCAGGATGAGCAGTGCCCCCGACTGGATGGTCTTGGCCTATGTCAGCGTTTTTTTTTTGGGGGGGGGGGAGTGGTTCTCGCCAACCCCGTAGTCCAGCCTATAGCTATATGCCACCGCGGGTGGGGAGGAGAACCACCCCCGCCGGGGCGGGAACCGAATGACTTGCGCCATATGGCAGCGTTTTTTTTTTTGGCAGCTCTTTCACACCGAAAAACGCATGGTGATGCATCATTGTACGCATGCGTAATGCGTTTTCCGCCGCAGACGCATACATCTACGTTGAAACGTATCCGGTGTGAATCCGGCTTTAGAGAATGATACTTGGAAGGGACAATACGCCAACTACAATCCCCACGTTTGTTGACAATTTAATTAAACGAACCATCCCGCCGAAAAGACATGATAGACCCTCGCCTACCTGTATTTGCATATAGATACGATGTTGGCCAATGCGTGTGAAAACCGTGCCCGTCCAGAACTGTTCGTGCAGACGTGCACTTCCATCAGCGCATCATTTTGATTCTGACAATGCAAGTGTGCATTTCATGGTTGAGCCGAGAAGGTTTCTAGGCATCTGGAAATACAGTATGAGGCATTATTTTGTAATACGTTTTACAGAAACATGTACTTTTTTGTCTTAGGATTTCAGATCATTGCTGTATTTGGTATTTCTTAGTTGTTGCCGCACTACTTGACAATCGATAGCTGATATATGCATATATGTCTGCTGCAAGCTGTCCATTTTCTTCTAACAGAAATCGTATTGAACAAACAGCGCAACAAAAGAACGAAGCAGCACATTGCAAATCACTGGCTCCCGGAGCAGCCCCCTGTGTCTGGCTCACCGGAGAAGAGCCTACGGTAGAGGGCGGCTCCGGGCACCAGGGCGCAGCAGGTCAAGGTCACGATCACGGCAAACGCCATCACGCCCAGCCCCCCTGTTTCTCGCTCACCGGAGAAGAGCCTACGGTAGAGGGCGGCTCCGGGCACCAGGGCGCAGCAGGTCAAGGTCACGATCACGGCAAACGCCATCACGCCGAGAGCGAACGTGATCATCTGGCCGGGACTGGAACATTCAGTCACCAGTCAATCACGTGACAGCACATCATCGTACTCCGAGCTTAGTAAGAGCAGGTAAAGTCGGTGTGCAAAAACGTAACGAAATGGGGGCGAAATTGGGATTGCGTAATATTAACCCTGGGAACGAAGTTGAATTCCTATCTTACGCTGAAACATCTGGATTCGGGCATTTGGCGAACAAACATAGAAGCTAAGAACTATGATAAGGACTATGCTAAGAACTATGCTAAGAACTCTGCTAAGACATAAGCTATGAATCATGTCTAGATTGTGAAAGATATTATTTAGTTTGTTAAGCTCTGTTGCTGTAGATGGCGTGACTGGACAACCGTGGTAGCGTGTTGGCTAGCTTCCTTTTACAGGAACACTCGGAAATACCGCGGACCGTCACACACTGTGTCGCCTAAACCCACGTCTATTGGCGGTGTCCGGGTCAAACCCACGACAGTTGGCGGTGTCCAGGTCTAACCCACGACAGTTGGCAGTGTCCAGGGTCAAACCCACGTCTGCTGGCAGTGTCCCGGGTCAAACTTACGACAGTTGGCAGTGTCCAGGTCAAACCCACGACAGTTGGCAGTGTCCAGGGTCAAACCCACGTCTGCTGGCAGTGTTCCGGGTCAAACCCACGACAGTTTGCAGTGTCCGGGTCTAACTCACGACAGTTGGCAGTGTCCAGGGTCAAACCCACGTCTGCTGGCAGTGTCCCGGGTCTAACCCACGTCTGCTGGCAGTGTCCCGGGTCAAACCCACGACAGTTTGCAGTGTCCGGGTCTAACTCACGTCAGTTGGCAGTGTTCCGGGTCTAACTCACGCCTGCTGGCAGTGTCCCGGGTCTAACTCACGTCTGCTGGCAGTTTCCCGGGTCAAACTCACGTCTGCTGGCAGTGTTGGAGGTCAAACTCACATATGCTGGCAGTTTCCTGGGTCTAACTCACGTCTGCTGGCAGTTTATCGGGTCCAACCCACGTCTGCTGGCAGTGTCTCTGGTCAAACTCACGTCTGTTGACAGTTTCCCGGGTCTAACTCACGTCTGCTGGCAGTGTCCCGGGTCTAACTCACGTCTGCTGGCAGTTTCTCGGGTCTAACTCACGTCTGTTGACAGTTTCCCGGGTCTAACTCACGTCTGCTGGCAGTGTCCCGGGTCTAACTCACGTCTGCTGGCAGTGTCCCGGGTCTAACTCACGTCTGATGGCAGTTTCCCGGGTCTAACTCACGTCTGCTGGCAGTGTCCCGGGTCTAACTCACGTCTGCTGGCAGTTCCCCGGGTCGTGGCCGCCGAAGAACTCGGACTCGGGGCAGCAGTAGGCGCAGTCGCTGCGCACGTAGCAGCAGTACGTGTGATCGGCGGGCTCACGGCCGGGACGGGGGCACGTCCAGTTGGCCTGGCCGGCCGGGCAGCAGACCGAGAGGTTGGCTGAGGCAGCGTGACAGGATGCGCCCAGCCCCTGCTGTGTGGGGAAGTAGAGGCTGCTCCGCAGAACCCGGCCTGAGGCGGAGGAGCAGTCAGCAGTGACAGGACGCGCCCAGACCCTGCTGTGTGGGGAAGTAGAGGCTGTTCCGCAGAACCCGGCCTGAGGCGGGGGGGGGGGGGGGAGCAGTCAACACATAGGTCTATACAAAACACGAGCTGCGGGTATGCGAAGTAGATTTGTATTGTCGAAAGATTAATGTTTTCTGATGCAAATACGATAATTAACGAACCTAGTCGGGACAAATGCATTGTAAATTGGTAAGAAGTTAAACTATTGTCGTGTTATTTATGTTTCGAGAAAACAATATTTGTGTGCTTCCTTATAGTTTTGTATTTTAGACGTGTCTCCCGTCCCACATTTTATACATCTGTTCGTGAGTCTGGCCCGTTGGTGGTGGTATGAAATAAACACATACCTATTTTCTAGTCCGATTTTGCTCACCCGCCTTTAATGAACAATCCCAAAACAACAGGCTGACCTTTAAAATTGAGATTGACTGCCGTGATAAATTTGCGTTGACCGCCCAGCGCGGGGCGTGCCGTGAAGCGGCAGCGCTTTGGGACATCACTTTGACTGATGGTGCAGACGAAAATTGGAGGATATGCAAATGGGGCCATTAAACAAGTAAAGGGCACCATCAGTTTCTACTGCCACGACCCGCCATGTTATTTGGTGAGATCAAGTGGTATTTCCAGGGCTTTCTGGCAAAATGTATCCGGTCCTTCGTGTGCGTATATTGTCAAACATAAGTTATGAAGTTGTGTCCGCATTGTTTAATTTATTACCTATCTTTGTATCATGTATGTATCATATCAGTTTGCTAGATAATACTCATTTTATCCAAATCAAGCATGCTATTTGAAAATGATGAAAATTCAGAGGATATTGATGATGTAGAATCGGGCTTATTATACCACTTTTAGTCTGTACAGTGGACACATTGCGACAGATTACGAATAGTAATTTTGCTGCCCATACTTGTATCCAGAAAATCAGGATGCGCATCTGTGCCTGATATAGGAACTGTGAACTTGTCTCTTTTAGGGCGATCTGTTACAGGAAATCAGTCACTTTATCATGGGTATTACACCGAGATAGCAGTGTTGAAGGTCATGTCGAGGAATCACTTAGGGCGTACTATTTATTGGTTGTAAGAACTCTTCTGCCGAATATATTTCATGTTTTATCCTGGATGCTTTGTCGAAATGTTGTCCCTTTGTCGAAAAATTTCATATGGGAGCATGTGTCAAAAGCAGCGTTACTGGACGCGTGCATTGTTATGTAAACTTGCGATCAGTAGAGGCTTCCATGTAAACCATGGTAGATAAAAATAACTATTTGTTTTACCCCTACCCGCTATATAGGTAGGCAGGAGTGCCCATCCTTTCCCATGTGACCCATTTATTTAAGTACCTTTTTCTCAAGTAATTATTGAGACTGCAATCAACGTTGGGTCACACCACTCCCTGCTGTTTTTTGTGTTGTTTTTTTGGCAACCCACCACCTGTATGATAGTAAGTATTGCCTTGTAACCCTCTCAGACTGATAGCTATGCTAGTAACGTCCGAGAGGAGTACAAGGCTTAGACAGTATACGAGTATTAAGGGACACTCATTCCTGTTCACATATACACGATAAGCAAACACATACACTCAATCAAGCACACCCATACATTCATACATACATTCATCCGATTTACACATGCATACCATTTCCTGACCTAGACGACGAACGTTGATAATAATACAACTCAATGAGGCAAAACAAAAGAAGAGAAGAGAAATTAAAAAAAGAAAGAAAAAAGAGATGTTACATAAAGCTATCAACCGATGTACCGGGGAAAAGCTCAAGTCTTGAGCACGAGTAACTTGTAACAATGTCTGGATGACAATTATTCAAGCAACAGAGGCATAATAAGCATTCAGGAAATAGGTTCTAATATATTTTTTTTTAATGTTTGATATTTTTGGGCACTTCATCCAAATTCCTATATAATGTACAAATAATTGTGTTCCATGTTTGTGGAACACTGTTATACATAGTTGGTAGATGCAAAAGGAACAACAAAATGTTGTGTTAATCTTGTGTTTGAAGGTTCACAATATCTAAACATACTTGAAATTGGATTTGGTAAGTTCATATTTGTGTGTGCTAGTAAAATAATGATGCATTGTTCCTTTACTATTTATGGGAACCTAAGTATGCTGTGTTTAATAAACAATGGTTTTGAAGGGTGCAAGAATGTTTTTTTTAATCAATTATTCTAATTGCTCGTTTTTGCAGTATCAACAGTTTGTTAATGTTAGTTTCATAATTCCTGCCCCAGATCACTGCACAATAATTTAGATGGGGAACAATTAATGTAATGTACAGCAATAGAAGTTTCTGTGAGGATAAATAATGTTTGGATCTTCCCATAACTCCTATATTTCGGTTTATCACAGATGCTACACTATTTATATGACTATTACATTTAAGATTTGCATTTAAATGAACGCCTAAGTATTTAATGCATGTTTTTCTCGCTATTGGAGTATCATTTAGTATTATGTCAAGATCTTGTCACTGTCACGTCACTGATCACGTCACTGATCTTGAATATATTTGGTAATTTGTCTTTGATGCATTTAGTGATAATCTATTTACATGGAACCACTCGTTAATTTGTTTAATTAATTCATTAATCTTTATTTGGAGCTCTTCAACATTTCTACCTTGAATACAAATTGCCGGATCATCAGCAAATTAAAAAAAAATGCCTAAGTCTGTTGTATTGCTGTCATTAATATAGAGAATAAATAAAAGAGGACCTAAAATTGAACCCTGTGGGACAACCATTTTAATAATTTGTTTCTTAGATACAAACTCATCTATGCTTGTCATCTGCTGCCTGTTATTAAGATATGACTCTATCATGTTGTAGAAATCCCCTCGTATCCCTATACGGTGTATTTTTTTCAAGAGAATTTCAAAGCAAACTGTATCGAAAGCTTTCTTTAAATCAAGATATAAAGAGCAAGTCATTTCGTTATTTTGTTTTAAAAAAAAAATCATCGTACATATGCACAATCGGCATGTAAGTACTGTGTTGTTTCCTGAATCAAAATTGAAAAGGATTCAGAATATTATTACCATTAAGGAATGTCATTAATGTTGTATGCATTATTTTCTCAAGAATTTGGGAAAATATCGGTAGCAATGAGATTGGTCTGTAGTTATTAAATTGATCTTCATTTCCTGTTTTATAAATTGGTGCTATGATAGCTATCTTAAGTTTGTCTGGGAGCACCGCTGTTCTCAGACATAAATTGCAAAAGAAGATAAGATGATGCAATAGTGGTTCATAAGTTCCTAGCAATATAAACGAGCTTATTCCATCTATCCCGCCTCCCACAGGGTTCAGAGATTTAATTAATTTTTGATCTGTACAGGTGTGGTGCTTGGTATATTTGCAAGGCACTCATGAAGTGGCTCCTTGATATATTTTAGTGGACATGAATTTGGAGCAGGGATGCTCTTCTCCAATTCAGACCCAAGATCCACAGGGACCATTTATGCGCGGAAAAGGCGGTCTGCCTCTTGCTGCTTTCATTCCATTTGCACTATTGCCAGTTGTTTGTTACAGTTCGGTACATACGTATAGCTATTATTATCATATGCACTATTGAGCGCTGACTGCCACCGGTCATCGAGATTTACTATCCGAGGCTAATTGTATATGAAAAACTATCTTCATTTCAATATTTTGCATCATACCGATATGTGCAACCAGGAAAAAGGGTTACCTGAGGCGGTCTCCAATCACGGTCTGGTTCCAATATGAAAATTTCGTTTTTCACGACCTAAAATATATTTTTCACGCCGTTTCGCGGCGTCACATCGGTGTCATCGTCATAACGAAGCCATCGTCATCGTCTTCGGTTCGTCGTAACGCTGAGTTGAATGAATAGCATTTTTAGCTTTTTATCCTCTACAAGGCCCAACGCCTATATTTCTGGGTTTTATCAGGCAAACCTGTACAAATTTCGCGCCGCCAAGCGGCGCTAAAAGCGGCGCTAAAAACAAGTACCTACTATAACATGAAAGTCCACATTGAAAATGCTGCACGCAGACATGCAGACAAAATGAAGGTTACACGCAGACAAAAATGAAAGTGCATTGTTTTCTTCATTTCAGCCGACCCCCTACTAAAAAAAATTATGGGCAACGCCCCTGCGAGTTGGTATGCGATGAACGTTATTATTACTATATGTGTATATGCTACGGAATATCGCGTTTTTGTGGGTTTTTTTTCTTTCCGAAAAAGTGAATTTCTTAAGCTTGAATGCCAAAATAAGGTGACCGGCCCAAATCCGCGGAAAAAGGGGGTACTTTTTTGCCCCCCCCCCCCCTCCACGGAGAGAGGCTGGATCCGCCAGTGAACGAATCCAAAGCCGTATAAGCAAGCTAGAATTGCCCGGCGATTCTTCGGCTTTGGGTGTTGTATACAATGCATTTAAACTTGCAATAAGCAGGCTTGAAGCATGAAGACTTGCAATAAGCAGAGACCACAAAACAGCATATTGTGGCAAGCAAAGGTTCAGGTTAGGTCAGGTTTGGTTAGGTTAGGTTCGGTTATATTTATTTTCCCAGTCATATCTTTATTTGCCAGATTTGTGTTGCTTTTCTTGAGGTGCCCGCTTATTGCAAGTTTACATTCCAAATTACGCTTACTGGACCAACAAGTGAAACCTTCGCCAATGGCAATACTATGCTAGTTATGTAAACAATTAGAGGGTAGTCATTATACATTTTACTGCCTGCTTTGATAAATTATTAGTTTTACATAAGCTTCGAGTCTTTTACATCTTCTTTCAAATGTCATAACAACATGCGCCACTTTTGAAATCCGTGCCACTTATCGCAAGCTATACTGAATATGCGAGGCTATGTTTTAGAAATATATTGCTTTTGAAAAATTCCTATTTGGAGGTATATCTTGATAATTTAGCCAAACCAATGCCACATTCAACATTGCCAGGTACGAATTAGCACATTCACAGCGATTTGGCAAAGTGACCGGTTTCCTTTAAGAGATGAATCTCGCAGCGTAACATGTCGCGCTATAATGAGGATTCTTAGGAATACTGCCTCGCCGTCTTTGCCTTGGCTTGATCATAAATGTCCACATCGCTTAAAATTTCACCACCCTTAGGATGGAGATGAGCTCAATCTTACCTTCTGTTTGCTTAAAACCGATGACATTTCTCTGATGAAGTAGTACAAATAGAAGCCGGAGTACTCCTAGCATCGCTTTGTATTTTCTTATATAGGAGTAGCATATGCTACACCTTAAATTTCTAGGACTTGAACAAGCGACGCAGAGCTGAAAACAATGCACGCAATTTGAATTATGTTCCTTTCTTCTCAGTACTCAAAATAAATGATGAACGTGCTCTAGGGTTGCCAAAGCAAACAGACAAATTTAAATAAACAACCAGCGAACATAACAAAACTAAAATATTAAAACGGGACTGCACTTCCCAAATAATGTAATGCATAGGGATCAAGGGTCGACAGTTTTATTTTTCCGGGATTCGCTCAAAAACGTGCTCGAAATACGTGCAGACACCTCACTCACAAATCAGAACAATAGTTTTATTAGAAATTTGCACATCGATTGCCGAAAGGCTCGACTCCACCATAGGCGTACACAAGGGCAAACGGGGCAATTACCCCCCCCCCTGAAGGTCTGTACGTGCCCCCCCTTGATCGAAAAAATTAATGATTTTGTTTTAGAGAAAAATTGTGAAAATATGCCCTTTTAAAAATATAGTGGGCCAAGTCCGGTGAGCTTTTTTGGTGGGGGTACTTTATGCCCCCTGATCAAAAATGTCCCCTCCTGGAGTGAATCCTGGGTACGCTACTGGACTTCACTCACGTTAATTTTAAAATTGAATCGTGCCGTCCACGATGAACGTGATGGGTCCTCGCGATACGTGATGGGTCGTGATGGGCTGTAAACACTAGTTAGGTATCTCATTTGGGGTCGTGGGACTATGGGTTCTCTTGCTGTAAACACTAGTTAGGTATCACATTTGGGGTCGTGGGACGTGGGATTTGGGGTCTCAAGGTAGCTAAGAAAATGAGGGTTGTAAGGTTAACTCATAACGTTGACAACTACCCAGCTCGTTATCAGGGGCGCAGCCAGGGGGGGGGGGCTATGGGGGCTAAAGCCCCCCCCCCCCCCCGTCACGGCTCAGAGAGGCCCATCTCGGGTCTGAAAGGGGCCCATCGTGGACTCAGAAAGGGCCCATTTCAGACCTAATAAAACCCAAATTAGCCTCAGAAAGCGAGCATCTCAGGTCCAGAAAAGGCCCATCTCAGCTCTCAGGCCCGGGAAGGGCCCATCTTAAGTCCGGAGAGGGCCTATCTTGGGCTCAGAAAGGACCTATCGCATGTCTGGAAAGGGCCAATCTTAGGCTCTGAATGGGCCCATCTTAGGCTCTGAATCGGTCCATCTTAGGCTCAGAATGGGGTCATCTCAGATTTTGAAAGGGTCCATCGTGAACTCAGAAAGGGCCCATCTCAGGTTTGGAAAGGGCCCATCTTAGGCTCAGAAAGGGCCCATCTCAGGTCTGTAAAGAGCCCATTTTAGGCTCTGAATGGGCTCATCTTAGGCTCAGAATGGTCCCATCTTAGGCTCTGAATTGGCCCATCTCAGGTTTTGAAAGGGCCCATCGTGAACTCAGCAAGGGCCCATCTCAGGTCTGGAAAGGGCCCATCTTAGGCTCAGAATGGCCCGGTCTCAGGCTTTGAAAAGGTCCATCGTGAATTCAGAAAGAGCCCTTATCAGGTCTGAAAAGGGTCCATTTTAGGCTTTGAAAGTGAGCAACCTGCATCTCAGGTCCGGAAAAGGCCCATCTCTGCTCCTAGGCCCGGGAAGGGCCCATCTCAGATCCGGAGAGGGCCTATCTTATGCTCAGAAAGGGCCCATCTCAGGTCTGGAAATGGCCCATCTTATTCTGTGAATGGGCCCGTATTAAGCTCAGAATGGGCCCCATTTCAGGTTTTAAAAGGGCCCATCGTAAACTCAGAAAAGGCCCATCTCAGGGCTGGAGAGAGTCCATTTTAGGCTTTGAAAGTGAGCATCTCAGTTCCGGAAAAGACCTATGTCTGCTCTTAGGCCAGGTAAGGGCCCATCTCAGGTCCAGAGAAGGCCCGTATAATTTGGCCATGAAAGGGAAATTTTTAGGTCTGGAGAGGACTGGGAAGGGCCCATCTTTGAGCTGGAGAAGGACCGTTTCGGTAAATTCGGCCCAGAAAGGCCCCAGGACTGGTTAGGGCTCATCTTACCCTTGAACTCAGACATGGCATGATCAGTGATGACTCACATGCAGACCAGAAAGGGCCCATCTCAGATCTGAAGAGGGTCCATCAGAGTCGTAGAAAGCCCCTGTCTTGAGTCTGGGAATAGTAAAATTTAGGCCCGGAAAGGGCCCATCTCAGGTCTGGAAAAGACCAATCAGAGGTCTTGAAAGGACCCTCTTTAGACCAGAAAAGGACCATCATCGGCTCAGATGCCTGATGCCTCAGCAAGCTGCCCATCTGGATATCAGGGGGGGGCAAAGGCCCATTTTCCTAAAATTGTAGGGAAAATGTCCCCTACCCCCGGGCCCGGGCGTAGTGGGTTACATTAACCATGCGGCGCCAGGCGTCAGCAGTGTACGAGGGACGGGGCATTGACAAACATATAAATAAATACAATACAAATAATCTGGGGCAGAACAAAAGAACCGAAGCCTTGGTCGAATGAATCCTGAATCAGCTTTTGTCATCACGATTCGTGATCCCATTGTTTTTCAGATTTGTGTGGTGGGGGGGGGGAGGGGTAATTGGTGGTATCCAGTGGTGGCGGAGGCGGGGGAGGGGGCAGGAGGGACAAGTTGTCCCCCAACTCCAGCCGAATTGAACATTAACCCTTTGGCGTTGCATGAAAAGAGTATACTTCCAAAAGCCAACTTTGCCCCCCCCCCCCCCTAAACTCTATGAAGAGCTTCCGCCGCCCCTGATGTTGTCACCCCCTCTGCCCCTTCCCTTGCTAGACCCCACGGTATCACTAGCGGATCCAGGGGGGGGGGGAATGGCGTCGCCAATGCCCACAGACCAAATAAAATTACTAGGGACAAATCCAAGTACACATGTACTTTAACATAGGACCATATTAGGGATGGATGAAAATGAAAAAAAAATTGTTTTGAATAAATAATAAAATAATAATAATATATATTTTTTCAAATTAAAATTACAAACAAATTCATGTTATTTTTGGGGTGGGGCGGAGCATCAGCCAATGCTTAGGGGCCCACTTCGGTACACTCCCCCACGTCGAAAAATCCTAGCTGCGGCCCTGCTCGTTATACAAAGTTTATTTGTGAAGCATTTCTTATGAAGTAGTCCGGGCAAAGATGTTCGTTGGACTAGTAAAGTTGTGAAATGCTCTTAAACAGAAGTATCCTTTCAAGCCCAGTAAGATATATACATGGGCGGATTCAGAGGGGCCACCGCCATGCCACCCCCCCCCCAAACTGCCTGAAATCGGTGCAAAATTCAAAATTTTCCTGATATAGAAAACAATATAAGCAACTTTTACTAAGTTTTTTTTTAAAATCATCTCTCAATGCATAAGCATGCGAAATCCGACGAGTTTTCAGAATTGTGTGAGACTTTTTGGGATTCCCCCCTCCCATGGGCGTCGCCACCACTACGGACAGTACGGACAGTGTCCGTACAAGTTGGCGAACCTCCAAAAACTTGTACGAACTGTCAGTACAAGTTTGCGGAACCATTTGAAGGTGCAAAATTAGAGATATCGATACCTGAAATGTTTACATTCTAATTATCTTCATATGGACTATTTGTGACAAATCGTGACGAATTACCTCTATTCATGGAACTTATTGCTCAACAGAAAAACATCTTATTGTCCCATGTCAAACTTGAACGCACAAATGGCCAGTTGGAATGAAATGTCAACATTCTTCGTCTGGAGTTCGGAATAGGTATGTGCGAAAATGGCAAGAGGCATTGACATTTTGCCCTTGCCATTGCTAAAACTTTATCCGTTTAGTGAGCGGTAGTTGATATGAAGGCGGGTACTGAAAGTTTGGGGACGATATTGGCGGTACTTTACGAGATATTGCGAAATACGCGAGGGAGAAAAACAAAATACTCTGGTGTTAGTCACTAGTCCAGTAACACAAATGATCCGTAATTAAACTGACCTGTAAAAATAAAACCGTAATTTTACTGAACTGTATTTGGCTTCCTCCTGGCGATGAAAACGGGCTGATGCACTCGCGTTTTATTTTACATGGATCCAAGCACAGCGTATTAGACATAACCCGCGCCGTGCTTGGGAGGGGGGGGGGGCGTTTGGTTGCGCCTCCTGCAAATTTTAGGAAATGCAAGGAACAAACTGGAGAGCTAGAGACGTGTGACTGATACCAGTGTTTACTGTTTATCTTGTCGTGAAGCGTCTCCCCATAATGACCAACCTGGGTCACCAAATGACCCTGACCTGAGATCATATTTTGAACTTGACCCGCTACGGTCACCATAAGTATGGTTCGGATCGTCTTGACGAGGTAAACACGATGGCGTTAAAATCATTTTCATATCCGTATTAGGTAAACATTTATGCACGAACAACTTTTGGGAAGAAAACGCCAACATGACCTTTAGTTACCTCTGAAGCCTAAACTATTGACCTTATATCAAATTTGAGGACACCTAAGCGATAACATTTTTGCAAGAGCTTTCGATTGCTTTTCCGTTTGTTCTAAGCTATCATAGTTCCCGAGATATTTGGGGTGTTTCTGGAGCGAAGTCCTAAACATGGAAAATTTGACCATTGATGACCTCTGGTTAACTTAATATTGACCTGAGCGAAAATGTCACAAGCGTAGGAACAAGGGGGCCGGGAGGCAATGGCTGCCCCACTTTTGGCTATATTTCCCCTAAACAATATTTGGCAAAATTATCCAGATATACCCACCCAAAAAAATTGAAAGCAATATATTTTGATAACATACGACACGTATTTTCAGTATGGATTGCGAAAGTGGCGCAAAAGTCGAAAATGGCGCATGTTGATATGCTAATGTGTGCTGTGGGGTAGAAAACAGTGGTAAAACATTTGCTTTCTGTGCCTGGGACCGGGGTTCAAATCCCTCGGCGGGCCTCTGAAAAATTCGTCCCGGCCCCCATATCCCTCGTAACAGGGTGAGAGTTCCAGTTAGCGCTTTGGTCGCAGGAGGGTGTGGTGCTTGGTCCACTACATTGTGTGCTTCGAAGGAAGAATAGAAGTGAGCTGTAAAAAGCTAGGAACTTGGTTAAAATAACTAGTTATATAATTAGTAAGTACCTACTAGTACCTATTAGTACATCATTAGTATTAGTACCTATTAGTAAATAATGATTATCTCATCATTGCTTACACAACTAGGATAATATTGTCAGTGGAGAGGGGTTCGCTCGCTGGTCCAGTAACGCTGCTTTTATCACATGCTCACATATTTATTTATTTATTTATTTATGGCGATTCCGGGCGAACTCCAGAGTGTGGATATTCTAACGCCGCGTCAGTACATTGGTCAGCACGAGGACACTCAGTAAAAATACAGCGAATGGGATGCGAACGGTAAACATACACATTACACTTGAACGATTCACGATAAACGATAAGAACAGTGACTGTGTGTCAAATTATTCGATGGTCGAGTCAGGTGAGTTCTCTGATAAAAGACATCGCTTTGCCCTTTAAAGGGAAATAATGACCTTTTTATTTTGTTAGCAACAATTTCTTAGGCTACCGTTATGGTTTTAAAATTACTTTATTTAAATTTAAGAATTAAATACAACTATTCCCAAATTCAAAGTTGTAAGTTTGGAAAAAATACAAAACAAGTACCTTGTGTACTTCATGAAGGTCATTGACAAATTCGTCCTTCCCTACCATTGTTTACATCGAGTGCGGCATTTTTGGAGGCTCTGTGACGTTTCCGATCAAACTGAGCGCTGCTCGGACACACGCTAGTAGCGTTAGTAGCGCTTTCGTTCTCCATGGCAACCAGGCGTCAGCCAATCAAAAGCCAGAAAGGGAATACGTTCTGTCTTTTCATTGGCTCACGCCTGGTTGCCATGGAGAACGAAAGCGCTACTAGCGTGCGTTCGAGCAGCGCTCTGATCCGTGAAGCAATCCGTGAAGCATCCGTGATGCATGACTGACTATCAGCATAAGTTATGAATAACAACAACATGCAAACTATACCAACTCGAATAAAATAAGGGCGGAATGAATTGAACCCCAGGCAAGCTAGTATTCGCAAAGCACTCGGCACTGCGCCATAATAGCAAAAGGTGAGGGAAATGCATATTGGATACAATATTATTACGTCACAAGTTTCTGAAGTGTCAACTTCTATTAAATACAGTGATAACATACCTTTAATAATGATTAACAAGAAAATTCAAACTTAAAAACAATAATTTGAATAAGTCTTTAATTAGCTTTCAACTCAAAATCAGATATATTTTGCAATGCTACACAAGACTGGCACCAGTGACGTCATTAACAAAGCCTGCTACGGGACTTGGGTATACTAATCAGGAACAACTCGCCACAATGGTTAAGTGCGCCGAGAAGCATGCCAATGACTTTGTAAACAAATCGCCGACGCTAAATAGGTCGCCGTCGATGTGCATCGATGGGCTACCGATTTAATTGCCAATTTTGTGTTATTGTTTGTTAGTTTTTTTTGGAAAAATTCATATTTTTCATGATAATATAAAGCATAGTGTTATATACAGCCACAGACAAATTATACAATACTCCTAATGTTGAAAACAAATGAAGCGATTTTCACAAATTGAGGGTCGCAACCACTAACTATGCCGCCGTTGATGTGCATCGATGAGCTTCCGATTTTATTGCCACTTTTTCCAATCGATGTTAGTTTTAGAAGATCGCCGGGCATATAATCACAACAAGCAGAACGCACAATATATTTTCCACTCCATTGCGTAAAAAAACAATACGGGAAAAGCCAGCAGTTTGATGAGGACCAAAAGTACTTGCAAGTACCGATCGTTAAAAGTGTGGAACGCTTATCAACTTTAACTTGAAATATCTTTCGGTAGGAAAGTTTTCATGCAAAATGTGATGAATTTACAATATATTTTGGTCTCGTCTGGCGATTTCAAGTGCTAACTCCATTTGTGTGGAAAAAGGTCATTGTTTCCCTTTAACTCATTAACCCTATTAGTGGCAGGGGGGGGGGGCAGATTCTTCCCCCCCCCCCAGGTTTTTCGCAGATATCTCCGGAACGGCTGAGAGCAGACCCATGAAATTGTGGGACTGTTCCTATAATTGATTGTCGCATATTGAGTCAAAGTTTTTAGTTCCTAACCTGAACAGAGACGGTTCTAGGGCACGTTTTTTTTTTTTTCGGCGACATTTGGCGATAATACGGAGATGCGATCTTCACGGCTTCTTCCTAACTGCCTTAAGTATAAAGGAGTTGCATAGGTTTACAGTGATTTAAACAAGTGGAAATTAGTTGATGTTAGTGAACTATAATAAATATTGCACGGCAGAGGCGGTTTCAGGGACTTGAAAAGGGGAGGTTTCCAGGAAGTTATTTTTTATATATTTCGCCTCCCTTTTTCGCTAACCTGGAACCTCCTATGGATACAAATATGCTGTATAACTGTTGTGTCTGATGTCACAATAACGGACCATTTCATTGATAAAAAAACAGTTTTATTACGCATTTATTTCACCCCCATATTTAGTGACCTGCAAACGCCTATGATTTTTTTAATTTGGCAAAAGTCACCGTTATATATCAATCTCCAATTCAATATCTATCGATCCCTATTAATTGCGTTCAAATCGGTTGATAAACATGGCAGCTGTGGTCGATCAAATATACCTCAAATTTTGTTAGTTTGTGCCCCCCTGTTACCTCCTTGTCAAAGATTTATGATTTTTTGTTTTGAAATGTAGATCGTGATGGGGGAATCGAACTCCGTTTGATTTGTGAAAATCAGACGAGTGGATCTCGAGATCTCCGGGGGAGGGGCGAATCCGCCCCCCTTGCCACTAATAGGGGTAGCCAGGAGCCTGTCACTAATAGGGTTACACCGTTTATACTGACGTGTGGCAACTGGCAGCCGGGAGATGATTCGACGCCGCAACTGACCGATAGGGAAATGCTCTATATGAAGCTTATCGACACACACACAGCGCTACGGTTTTTGACACAACGCTAAATGACAGGACAAAACATCTAATATATTCAGCAGTAAGTCCTTACAACCACAGTATGCAGTTAGTGATTTATCGGCATGGCCTTCAAAACTGCTATCATAGCGCTAACAATCCCATTATGAAAGTGACTGGTTTCCTTTAACACACGCACTGGAGGGGGAGGGGGGGGGGGTCGCACTTGTGCCCCCCCCCCCCCCCACATGTTTTTTTCTTCTTCTCTCTCGTGAATAGCTCAACAACGAAGCGGAGCAGGGCGGTGGTTTTTGTGAGACATTTAAGCCAACTCAATAGCGGATCGTTTGACGCAAAAGTAAAGAAAATCGGTCGGTAAATTTGTGAGTTATATGGATTTGAGGTCCCAGATGGCGGCCATAATCGAGGTCGGCGAAACTATATCTTCGGAACCAGCAGTCGGATCGGGATGATTCAAACGCCATTCGGTAGCCAATGTCAATGTTCATCCCCGGCCATAACGTTTGACACATTGCTGGTGACCTGTGACGTCACAGAGGTAAAATTCCCAAAACGTTGACATTTGGCCAGATTTGACCTTCGTGACCTCGTTTGACCTTGAAGATATTCACCTAAGGTCACCAAAATTTCTGCAAATGTAGATCATCATAGCACCTACCTACCCTGTAAGTTTGATTGCTATTCTATTTCTCTCATACTTTCAGATATCTCAGGGGGGAGGGGGACACAAAGGTGCCCCCCTCCCCCTCTCCAGTGCGCGTTAGTGACATACCCCTCTCCAGTGCGCGTTAGTGGCATACCCCTCTCCAGTGCGCGTTAGTGACATACCCCTCTCCAGTGCGCGTTAGTGACATACCCCTCTCCAGTGCGCGTGTTAAGCACCGTATTGACATCCCTGCAAAAGACCACGTCCTACCCCTCCCCCCCGCCCCCGGTCGAAAGGTTCGATGTCATGGTGTGTCCGTACAAGTTTTGAAACCGTGGCGACATCACTGCGCCCCCCCCCCCCTCCACACCCGTTCTGGATCCGCCTTTGGATATACCTGGTCATGGCACACACAAAGTCCGACGTACACTGAACACAGTGTGCAAGAAACTCTGCGACATTATGACTCTGCGACTGCGTCTCTGCGACATTAATAACACGTAACGTAATGTGACAAGATGACAGAGCCTGTACGTGCATTACCAAGGAGGACGTTTGATGTAGCAGTGTTTTTGTTCTGGAAATGATACGCACTGTTCCTTCTAAAATATTTTATTTTATTTCCACTATGCATTTCCCTTGCAAAGGCTAGTATATTATAATTGCTGGAGAAAAATATAACATACACAACACGCATTTAAGCATGACTGGAGCTTCACCATACAAAAAAACTTGCGTGCAAATGTTAGCCACTTATGTTGTCAGCATGCTGATTTGCTTGGTTGAGTTGTTGGGATCTTCGTTGTATGATGCTTCCTCTAGAGACAGTTAATCGTTGCCAATTATTTCACTTTCAATAGGCTTTCGTGACGATCAATCGTGACGATCAATCGTGACGATCAAGGCTTTTATTTTACGAGTTTAAGGTGTGAATTCTCGCCATGCCATCGTGAGATGCATTTCTGTTCTATTCTCTATCCACTATTCCTGTCTCGCACTACAATCGGCGAAATGCAAAGTGCAGACATAGACCGGCATGACATTACATTGCTCCCACGACCCTAAGCACGCTCCCAAATGAATCACATCCCGAAGCAGGCGTGTCTCATATCATGCCATGCATTTTCTGAGCAGTCATCGGATCTCCGTTTATAGCTAGCTCGCCCACGTTGGCCGCCCACGGCGCCCGTCATCTCAGGGCGAGTCGCAGAAATATGCTCGCCCCAAGTCAACTCAACACGGTGCGCAGTGGCAAGAAGCAACTCAGTATCGATTTCCCATTGGACGCTATTTTGCCCGGGTCGGGGGGAGGCGGCGCCAATGGGCGCGGCGGACGCCGGCCGGCGGCAGCTGCCTGTCTTCTGATTGGTCGGCTGACCGGTCACATGGGGAGAGGGCGGAGTTACGCCGCGGGCGGGCCCTCGCACCAACTTGCTGCCACATCCCCCTCTAGCTGTTGCGGGTCTTTTTTCTCGGACACCGGCGCTAGCGCTGCTCGCATCCGGTCTGAATTCTGAACCTAGCTACAGCGACTTGGCCCAGCTAGACTAGTTTCCTTTCGGCTCTTTTGATCCCCGTCCTCCCGCCCACCAGTTCGGTTTGTCTTTCCCCTCCTCGTAGCTAATCGGATTGTTAAGTTTGCCGGCAAGGTTGAGTCGCGATGGCGCAAAACATCTTCCGTTGGATGTCGGACACGGTGGATACTTTCAAGGACAGGGCCAAGGACACAATAGACGTGCATCTTCCCAATGGCACAGCCGACCCCAACCGAAAACCCAAGGACATCAAGCCGCTCCGGTACATGGGTAAGCGGTAGTGACGTGTGTGCAGTGGCCTGGTGTTGTGTGCAACAGGGGTTAATGCATGTGCAATGTTGCAATGTTGCATGTCCATTGGTGGGGAACAGCAGATATGTGGGAGTGCTGAGGATTAGTGAGGAAACGAAATGTTGGCGTGGCAGAGAATTGTGTCCCCACCAGTGGCGGCGGAAGGTATTTTCGGATGGGGAGGGGGGGGGGCAAAGAAACCCAGGGGGCCCCATCGGCCAAAGGTCCCCCTTCCACGGCCAAAGCCCCCTCCCCCCACGAAAAAACATGTCGCGAAATGGTATCTCCTCGGATTTAGGCCACTATATTTTGAAGGGTCTCTAAATGGTCGCAAAAAAACGTCGGACAGGCCCATGTTGAAGTCTCACGCCTTACCTCGGGCCTACCGAGCCGCAGGGCTGTCATTGAGGGGGGGGGGGGGGGGGAGGGCGCAGGGGGACGCGAGTCCCCCTACTTCTGAAAGCTGAAGGTTTTCAGATAACTATGGGGACGCATTGGGGGACGCACCCGAAACGGCCTTCCTTCTCCTTGGCTGTGTCCTTTCGCTGTTGCTTTCAAATCTAAGTGACTTGCATGTGCGTATGTTCGAGGGTGTGATAGTGTGTTCCTCCCGTGGCGTGTATCTTTGTAAGTGACGGTCCAAAACAATGACAGCGAAGAAAACAGTGGAAACACTGCTGCCAGTTTCAGAAGTTCTCCCTGAAATCTAGATGTTTCGAAGTGACGTTTCAAGGGAGATTTTCACAAAACCTCTGAATTTTAAATCAGAGGCTTTTCAAAAATAATTTTCTGAAATTGAGGTCTTAATGTAAAAAAAAAACTCTGATCTCTAGAGGGAAATTATTGGTTACGTCTGGCAGCAGTGAGTGGAAAATAATCGCTGTTTTTTACGGTTGGTGATCACTGGTCACTCATAAGCACCAAAACTAATTTGGCTTCGTCATTTCCGCATAAGATGTATACAGGCACGTAGCCAAGGGGAGGGGGAGGGCGGCGGGGGCGGCCGCCCCCCCCCCCCCCCATAGAGGCCAGGAGGGCCCTTTTCGGCGCGCGCAGCGCGCCGAAAAGGGCCGACGAGACCGCGCGAAGCGCGGTATCATAGGCTCTTTACTACACGAAGCGTGGTCTTTAGAGAGTTTAGCGGACTTCAGAGGCCCTTTAGGGCCACCACGGCCCTCTCTGAAAGACCAGAGGGCCCCTTGAACGTTCAAAAGAGCCCTGTGCATGTCAGAGGGGCCCCTGTCAAGACCGAAAGGGCCCATGAGTGGGTCAGAGGGCCCCCTGAGCACGTCGAATGGGCCCCCTGAACACGTCGAATTGGCCCCTAGCCAGCACAGAGGGGCCCCTGGGCAGGTTGAGAGGCCCCTGAGCATGTCGACAGGGCGACAAAGCGGCCAGCGCAGTCCTTTGCCAGGCCATAAGGGCCCATGAGCAGGTTGGAGGGCCCCTGGACAGTCCAGAGGGCCCCTGGGAAGTTAAGAGGGCCCCTGTGCAGGCCAGAGGGGCCCTGACCAGACCTAAAGGGCCCCTAGGTGGGTCAGAAGGGCCCCTGAACATGCCGAATGAGCCCCTAGCCAGCACGGAGGGGCCCCAGGGCAGGTCGGATGGCCCTCGGAGCATGTCGCAAGGCGACAAAGCAGCCAGCGCAGTCCCTTGCTAGGTCGGAAGGGCCCCTTATAAGGTTAAAGGGCCCCTGGAGAGACCAGAGGGCCCCTGTGAAGTTAAGAGGGCCCCTGTGCATGTCAGAGGGGCCCCTGGCAAGACCGAAAGGGCCCCTGATCGGGTCAGAGGGCTCCCTGAGCACGTATAATGGGCCCCCTGAACACGTCGAATGGGCCCCTAGACAGCACGGAGGGCCCCAGGGCAGGTCGGAGGGCCCCTTGAGCATGTCGACAAGGGCGACAAAGCAGCCAGCGCAGGCCGACCAGAAGAGTCGCTGGGCCGATCGGAGGGGCTCCTGGGCAAGTCAGAGGGGCCCCTAGCTAGACCGAAAGGGTCCCTGGGCCGGTCGGAAAGCCCCTTGAACATGCCGGATGAGTTTCTAGCCAGACTGGAGGGGCCCCTGGGCAGGTCGGAGGGGCCCCTGAGCAGGGGCGGCGGATTGTGGGGGCAGGGTACCCAAAATTCCCCCCAGTCGAAAATCCTGGGGGCAAAGGGTAGTTTTGCCCCCCCCCCCCAGATTTAACCTGCTCAATCTGGGGCAACATGATCCAGATTGACCCAGAAAATCCCTCCCCAGGATTTTCATTTGAGGGGGATTTTGGGTACCCTGCGCCCCGCAATCCGCCGTCCCTGCCCCTGAGCATGTCGGCAGGGCGACAAAGCAGCCAGTGCCGGCCAGGCCGGAAGGACCTCTGAACAGGCCGAATGGGCCCCTTGACACACAAGAGGGGCTTCTTGGAAGGTCAGAGGAGTCTCTGGTGAGACCGGAAGGGTCAAAGCACGTAGAGATCGCAGATGAAGATTAAATACAAAGAGGACTTACTCCACAATAAAAATATTAAAAGCGGAGCTTTCGCGTATATTGTAACACCCTTCGTCAAAACAATATACCCGAAAGATCCGATTTTATTTTTTCCTGTAGAGTAAGCCCTCTTTGTATTATGTATATATATCACCCACTCCACATCATGTCTTTTCGCTTCGCGGATCCCAGATGAGTCCCTGAACAGGTCGGAAGGACGTTGAAAAGGTCAGATGGGCCCCTAGACGAACTGAAGGGACCTTGGGCCTTTCAACAGTAAGAATACAGTTGTACAGGGAATCAAACTCAAAATTTTCGCACCGCTCCGCGGCGCAATTCAACTACAAATTCATTTATATGTGGGTTAGGAAACAAATCGGTCAGTTTCTCGGCGCATTTATGTGTTATGTTGCTACTTTCCTATATTATTGGGCAAAATAGTTCATTTTAGCACCTTTTCCCCGCACTTTTAAACGCACAATATAGCAATTTTAGAGGTCCGCACCATACGCAATGCGACGCATTGATGAGAAAGCAACCCAGGGCACAATACTAAAAAATTTCGCGCCGCTCCGCGGCGCAATTTGTTTAAGAGTTCCAGGTCTTGAGCTTAAAAAGATATTCCAAGTTCGTATAGCTGATTCCAAATTCGTGTCGCTGGTTCCAAAGTTGATGTGGCAGTTTGCTAACTCCAGCTCCTAAACGTTGGTATGGCCCATGCCATACCTGCCGTACTGCATTTTCCAGCCTTGTAACGTGCATTTTCATGCGTTTTTTTGGGGGGAGGGGGGGCCTTTCAACGCTTGGGAAGGGGCCCTTTCATCGCTCGGGAAGGGGCCCTTTCGAGGCGCCGCCCCCCCCCCCCCCCTGGACGAAATCCTGGCTACGTGCCTGGATGTAAATGTCCAAAACCTGGGAGACAGCCGAGAGGACATCACGCGTCGCTTCAGTCGCAATGGCCCAGACCGCAACATTTCAGGTTCCAAATCGAAAGTCGCCGAAATCGGTATTTATAGACAGAAGCAGAAAATGAAAAATAAATAGCCTTTTGCTCATTTGCAATAATGCAATAAAACATAAAAAACACTTTATATTCGGCTTCTCGTCATTATTAGAGTGAAATTTATCTTTGATGAAGACACGAAGTGATTGTGACTGTGACTGAGTGATTGTGATGCGACATAGTGATTTTTAAGTATTACAAATGAACAAAATCTATTGATTTTTAATTTTCTGCCCATAGTTACGAATTACGATCATGAGCATGAAAAATGCGATCAAAACAATTAAAATCGGTATCGGTATCGGTAAAATCGGTATAAAATCGGGGCAGAATCTGCCCCTCCCGGATTTTCTCAATAACTTGAAAACTATGATAGATATATACGTGAAACTTTCAGTACCTTATGCTGCATCAATTATACGTCTTCTGACGAAATTGAAATGAAATTGATATAGCAATTTGGGAGATAATGTCGTTTTAATGACATCATGTCATGCCATTTTTGGTGGAAAAACGATAAATGTTTGACAAATCGTAAACAAATAGAGTTTTAAAGCAAACTGCAAATGCAAACTTCAAAAGAAAGGCAATGACAGTTTCTTCAAAATGGCTATCTCAGATTTGCTAAATTTTTGTTTTGGACCCCCTAAAATAAAAAAATAAATCGGAATAAATCCAGTCATTTTTTGTGAATTTGAAAAGTTAATTTCTTAAGCTCGAATAACAAAATAAGGTGACCGGCCCAAATACGCGGAGAAAAAAAATGGGGGGTACTTTTTGCAACAAAAAGATCCAGCCCCCCCCATGGAGAGAGGCTGGATCCGCCAGTGATTGCCCTCTTCACCCTATCTGAAACCCCAACATTGCCCTACTGCTACCCCTATGGCGGTGGATGAGAGCGTCCCCTACTTCTTCTTTATTACAGTTACAGCCCTGTGCCGAGGGCTCCCCGCAGCCCGACTGAGGGCCCTTCCGGCCTATCGAGGGCTCCCCTCAGGCTGGCTGGGGGCACCTCGGGCCCTCGGTCAACTTCTTGGAACGCTCTTACAAATGTATGGGGGAGCAAAATCATATGTTTGCCCCCCCCCCCCCCCAACTTCTTGAGTGGGGGCAGCTTCCCCCCTCTTCCGCCGCCACTGGTCCCCAAATTTGCCTATTTTGAAAATGGATACATTATCATATCGTTATCAACTTCTTCGAGTACAATCCGACCCAAAACACGTTTTGAGCCAGTAACGCAAGCTCGTCCCGGGTGGGAGAAATAAGACGAACGTTGGTCATCGGCGGTGGCCTGAGAAGACAGCCAGCTCAGCTCAGAGACAGGAGACAGCCAGCTCAGCTCGGAGACAGGAGACAGCCAGCTCAGCTCGGAGACAGGAGACAGCCAGCTCAGCTCAGCTCGAAGACGGCCAGCTCAGATCGGAGACAGGAGACAGCCAGCTCAGCTCGGAGACAGCCAGCTCAGCTCGGAGACAGCCAGCTCATCTCGGAGACAGGAGACGGCCAGCTCAGCTCGGAGACAGGAGACGGCCAGCTCAGCTCGGAGACAGGAGACAGCCAGCTCAGCTCAGAGACAGGAGACAGCCAGCTCAGCTCGGAGACAGGAGACAGCCAGCTCAGCTCGGAGACAGGAGACAGCCAGCTCAGCTCGGAGACAGGAGACAGCCAGCTCAGCTCGGAGACAGCCAGCTCAGCTCGGAGACAGCCAGCTCAGCTCGGAGACAGGAGACAGCCAGCTCAGCTCGGAGACAGGAGACGGCCAGCTCAGCTCGGAGACAGGAAACAGACAGCTCAGCTCGGAGACAGGAGACAGCTCGGTTGCAGCTAGACCATGTCGAGCTAGCTCCGCCTCCTCAGACTTCTTCTTCTTCTAAAGTTTGTCCAGAGGCTAGAGCCAGACAGGTGGCATTGTGGTATACCGGCTTGTTTGTTGTTTGCGTGACAATACTTGGAAATTTTGTGCGGAGGAATTGTCCTTATTACTGAATACTGGGTGCGGAATCACTCGTTCTGGCCAATATGTCTTTTAAGTCATTCCGAAAGAAGAAATTACTTCGCTGGTGTATTGCATGTCAACTGTATCCATTTTAACCATTTTTTCCCCCACCAAAATTCATGATACGATGTACATTAACACTTGTATTGTAAGTATTCTAAAACTGCTGCTCTTGTCACTATAATATTGTATCTAATAATATTGTCTACAGAGTACCTATGTGTATGGCAGTACACGACCCAAATTATCCTATAACGTCATGATTTAACCTCACGATGATATTTTCATGGGAAGTTATCTGTCCAAAAAAAAAACAGAAAGTTATGCACCTACGAGTCACAACCATTCCGGTTCTGCCGTGGAATGGAATACCAGACACACACTGCGCTAGAGCAAAACCACTCAAAGACAGGCGTGTGCTCTGGATTGTGTTGCAGTTTGTACATGAGCTTTACTCAATAATCATTATTAGTTTAGATACAGTTTATTTTCAAATTGTTATGGCAGCTAGTTTTGTTATGAGTGAAGCCGGGACAGCGCGGGATCGCAGTCCGACGGGAACCAACGAAGGGCCTGAAACCCGGGATCGCAGTCCGACGGAGACCAACGAAGAGCCTGAAACCCGGGATCGCAGTCCGACGGAGACCAACGAAGGGCCTGAAACCCGGGATCGCAGTCCGACGGAGACCAACGAAGGGCCTGAAACCCGGGATCGCAGTCCGACGGAGACCAACGAAGGGCCTGAAACCCGGGATCGCAGTCCGACGGAGACCAACGAAGGGCCTGAAACCCGGGATCGCAGTCCGACGGAGACCAACGAAGGGCCTGAAACCCGGGATCGCAGTCCGACGGAGACCAACGAAGGGCCTGAAACCCGGGATCGCAGTCCGACGGAGACCAACGAAGGGCCTGAAACCCGGGATCGCAGTCCGACGGAGACCAACGAAGGGCCTGAAACCCGGGATCGCAGTCCGACGGGAACCAACGAAGGGCCTGAAACCCGGGATCGCAGTCCGACGGAGACCAACGAAGGGCCTGAAACCCGGGATCGCAGTCCGACGGAGACCAACGAAGGGCCTGAAACCCGGGATCGCAGTCCGACGGAGACCAACGAAGGGCCTGAAACCCGGGATCGCAGTCCGACGGAGACCAACGAAGGGCCTGAAACCCGGGATCGCAGTCCGACGGAGACCAACGAAGGGCCTGAAACCCGGGATCGCAGTCCGACGGAGACCAACGAAGAGCCTGAAACCCGGGATCGCAGTCCGACGGAGACCAACGAAGGGCCTGAAACCCGGGATCGCAGTCCGACGGAGACCAACGAAGAGCCTGAAACCCGGGATCGCAGTCCGACGGAGACCAACGAAGGGCCTGAAACCCGGGATCGCAGTCCGACGGAGACCAACGAAGGGCCTGAAACCCGGGATCGCAGTCCGACGGAGACCAACGAAGAGCCTGAAACCCGGGATCGCAGTCCGACGGAGACCAACGAAGGGCCTGAAACCCGGGATCGCAGTCCGACGGAGACCAACGAAGAGCCTGAAACCCGGGATCGCAGTCCGACGGAGACCAACGAAGGGCCTGAAACCCGGGATCGCAGTCCGACGGAGACCAACGAAGGGCCTGAAACCCGGGATCGCAGTCCGACGGAGACCAACGAAGGGCCTGAAACCCGGGATCGCAGTCCGACGGAGACCAACGAAGGGCCTGAAACCCGGGATCGCAGTCCGACGGAGACCAACGAAGAGCCTGAAACCCGGGATCGCAGTCCGACGGAGACCAACGAAGGGCCTGAAACCCGACTGGCCGTCCAGACAATACGACTGCTGAAACCGGCATTCTATTATTTGAAGCACTTCTTTCACAGACACTGTATTGAGTTTATCTTAGGTGAAAATGTCACTTCATTCAGCCACTGACGCATCCGTTCTGCTTCATAAAGAACGCGAAAATGCTTAATCCAAATAGATATATGACGAATTGAGAATATATTTATGGAAAATGAATGTACTTAACAAGGTTCGATATTGAAAGAATGTGTGAATACGCAGTTGTATGAGTTTACTTCAAGATTACATTTCTTGCATATTTACTCGTGCTGTTTCAAAGTAATTTTCGCGCGCATGAATTTAGCCTCGTTTTTCTTGCATCCGCTCGTCATTCGTACCTTTTGTCGGATGTGTTTGTTTTCGGAGTCAAGCTATAGTACAGGAGTTCTCAACCGCGGGGAGGGGTGGAACTCCCGGCTGGGGACAATTTGAAGGCCAGAGGGGTATAGCAAGAGGTCAGATAACAAACAAAATTGTCCTAAAGAATGGAAGGGCGGGCAAATTTGGAAATGAGATTCATACATTTTCCATAAGTTTTGTTATAATTTCAATGATTATCGATTATATTGTTATAGGAAGAAAAAATATAATATATGCCAATGTTTTTAACTGTAGTTTATGTTATATAAGGGCCAGCTTATGGAGAGAATAGGGAGAGATAAATGGTGGAGAGAAATGGTGAACTCGGTCGACATAAGGTGGGAAATATACAAACAAGGTTGAGTACCACTGCTATAGTAGATGACATATTTGGCCAAATGTTAACCTTCGATTCAGCACGGTGCAATGGTTCACGACATGAAGTTACGTTTTTGTTCAAGTCGGTATTACTCTATGAGTTAACAAATAAATCAGAACTCACAAAAGATATAATTGATTCAAGGTGGGTCATAAATGGCAAAGAAAATTGCAAAAATGAGCGATTTGATCAAGACCATTAAAGGAATCCAGGATATCTGGACGATGGCGCAATGCGATAGCCCAGCTCTCCTACCACGGAATGAATGAATAAATGAATGAGTGAATACACAACCTACGTGCATATCGAGAAGTCGCCTTATATGTTTAACTCTATAAGCAAACTCAATACACAAGTAAAACAGTCGAATGATCTAAACAGTTAACTCCTCAATTAACTTATTGATGACCAAGACGCGTTTCGTATATCACTTCTTCAGTTGGTCACAAAAATGGGACATTTCTGAGACCAACTGACGAGGTGATGTACGAAATGCGTGTTGGTTATCAATACATTAATTGAAAGGAGTTAACTGTTTATACGTGTCATTATGAACGTTAACAATCAAAGGATCGCCTATAACATCTGAGGGGCCAGCTGTCATGTTCGGGTCGACTTCTCTGTTAAACGTGAAACGAATAATTACAATTGACAGAGGGTGGGGATGATATCACCCCATCAGTAACAAAGTGTAGAACAAACCGATATTTTGCATTCAGGGAAGTATACTTGCCAGTCACATTGTGACGGCCCATGAGTGAGTGAGCTCTGTTGCAATTAGGCTTCCTCCAACAGCTAATCACAGCGTTTGACACTGATGTCAGTCGGTGTCACTGATGTCAGTCGGTGTCACTGATGTCAGTCGGTGTCACTGATGTCAGTCGGTATCACTGATGTCAGTCGGTGTCACTGATGTCAGTCGGTATCACTGATGTCAGTCGGTATCACTGATGTCAGTCGGTGTAACTGATGTCAGTCGGTGTCACTGATGTCAGTCGGTGTCACTGATGTCAGTCGGTGTCACTGGTGTCACTGATGTCAGTCAGTGATACTGATGTCAGTCGGTGTCACTGATGTCAGTCGGTGTCAATGATGTCAGTCGGTGTCACTGATGGCAGTCGGTGACACTGATGTCAGTCGGTGTCACTGATGTCAGTCGGTGACACTGATGTCAGTCGGTGACACTGATGTCAGTCGGTGACACTGATGTCAGTCGGTGACACTGATGTCAGTCGGTGACACTGATGTCAGTCGGTGACACTGATGTCAGTCGGTGTCACTGATGCCAGTCGGTGTCACTGATGTCAGTCGGTGACACTGATGTCAGTCGGTGTCACTGATGTCAGTCGGTGTCACTGATGTCAGTCGGTGTCACTGATGTAAGTCGGTGTCACTGATGTCAGTCGGTGTCACTGATGTCAGTCGATGTCACTGATGTCAGTCGGTGCCACTGGTGTCAGTCGGTGTCACTGGTGTCACTGATGTCAGTCATTGACCCTGATGTCAGTCGGTGCCACTGATGTCAGTCGGTGTCACTGATGTCAGTCGGTATCACTGATGTCAGTCGGTGTCACTGATGTCAGTCGGTGTCACGGATGTCAGTCGGTGTCACTGATGTCAGTCGGTGTCACTGATGTCAGTCGGTGTCACGGATGTCAGTCGGTGTCACTGATGTCAGTCGGTGACACTGATGTCAGTCGGTGTCACACACTGCTAACGCAGGACCTAAAAACATACATAGTGTATTAATTTGTTGCGGTTTCTTGAGCGGGTTGACACGTGGTTAGTGCCCAGTGGCAGCGGTCAGATAGTCAGGGAAATTATACTCCAAATTCTGTCTATGAACGGGAAATGGGCGTTCGGGTAGTATGGGGCAATGGTAACATAACAAGCAAGCTCCGTGTGGGGAAAGACCCCATGGTGCCAGAAACCTGTCGAAATACATGATTTGAGATAGGTAGATTTAGGTATAATATCTTTTGATATTTCTTCCGATTCTGTTAGTTCCTCCGATATTTTGTTTTATATATTTTATTCTGATATTTTGCTTTCGAAAATTTGCTTCACTTAGTTTGCTTTCGCTATTCAGCCTCTCGATATTATCGGTCAGCACATTTTCTCCGGAGCCTCCGGCTGCATCACTGCCGTTCAGTGATCGGTACTCAGCACAGATATTTGATTGCTGGCGTCAGCTGTGACTGTCGGCTGCTGCAGCAGTTCGGACGTGCTCCAGTCGTCACTCAGCCGGCGCAGCGCAATACATACAGAGATATATCGGGCCGATACAATATCTGCCGCGTTTGATCGATCGCTGGATGGCGCTCTTACCCATGTCAAACGAAGAGGAGTGCTCTGCGTCGCTGCTAGACAGGAACTTAACAATATATTTAACTAGAAATATGTGTCGGTAGGAATGTGTATATGCAGCTAAATGTGCATACAAATTAACCTCTGCCACTTGTACCGGAATGGGATCTAACATAATTAAACTTCTTCCTCATTCATAAAGCATGATGCAAGTATGTTTGTATTTATATAGTAGTTCCTTACAAAACGTAGCTTATTGTAAGAGTGTTAGTTTGCTGAGTCTCTTGCAAGCCGAATTCTTCGAAGTTTGTATTATTCTGAACACCGAGCTCAAGAGCCACACATCTCTATATGCCTATTTATTTGGCGGGCTAATTAATTACCGAGCGGGCGCGAAGCGCCCGTGAGGTTTCTCGTCAACTAACTAGACAAATTTACATTTGACCCGGCCCGACACGGCCCGACACGGCACGACCCGGCCGTACAGACGCTTTTCGGAAGCTAATGACTGTGCAACCACTGCCCCGATTGAGATCGGGTTTTCACCATTGGAGAGCTACATGAAATCAATTTTACTTTGAATATGTTTTGCTCTGATATGGGTGGTAGCAAATCCCGTGGCACGTGCGCCGGCGAAGCCTTCCATAGTCAACGAATATTGATCTAAGCATAAATGTATACGATGAAGCATGCAGCGCTCAGGATGTGCTCCCTTTTGGCGGATTCGAGAAAGGAGATCATGAACAAATGAATACCAGTAAAACGCCTTTTTGGGCGATGACCGAGTGGGCGCGCTCTGGTAAAGCTAAAACTGGTTTGAAATATGAAACGGTACGGGAGCACACGTGGTAGTAACACATAGTCCTTTTAGTCATTTAAGTCCTCTATAAAAATTGCCAGGCCTCCATGCATGCCAACATAACAATTAAGTTTATTCAATTGTTCGTGATCTCCTTGCTCGAATCCGCCAAAAGGGAGTACGTCCTGAGCGCTGCATGATTCAGCGTATAAATTCATGCTTAGATTAACCAGTAAAACGCCTTAATCGGCGGTAACCGAGCGGCGAGCGGTATCTGTTGCGTCCCTGGGACAAACTACATACAATTTAAGTTGTTACGAGCGAGCGCTTCCCGCTCGCTCGTCCTTCCGTGGTATATGGGAAAAATCTGATTACGAGCGGCCTGACCCGGCCCGGCCCGTAGCGACGCTTTTGAGAAGCTCATATATCTGCAACTACACATCCGATTGACAAGCGGACTTCTTTGCTGAGCAGCCCCTTCCAATCTACCCTTTTTGAGACCGGTGCTGACTCATGTGGGTGACTACCACTGCGCGTGGCGCGTGCCGCGTGAGGGGTGTTGCAAAGTGTTTTCTTGCAAAAACTCTGCAACGGCTGAGCCGATTGTGTGCAAATTTGGTGTGTGGTTAGGGACCTCTCAGCCGCCACTTTCCCACAAGTCAGGGGTGAGGTGCCTTTGCACGTGCGCACGTGCACACCCCTATTCTATATCTCAGGAACTGCTGAGCCCATTGGGTTCGAATTGGGCGCGTGGTTAGGGACCTCTCAGCCGCCACCTTTCCACAAGTGGGGTGGGGTGTCTTTGCACGTGCGCATGTGCACATCCCTCTTCTTTATCTCAGGAATGGCTGAGCCGATTGTGTTCAAATTTGGTGTGTGGTTAGGAACCTCTCAGCCCCCACTTTCCCACAAGTCAGGGGTGGGTGCCTTAGCACGTGCGCACGTGCGCACCCTTTTTTGTATCTCAGTAAATACTTGCCCGATCGGGTTGAAATTCCCATACATTTCCTTCGTGCTCGCTCGTTCATCGCCAACTACGGCGCCTTACTGGTATTACATTGTTCATGATCTCCTTTCTCGAATCCGCCAAAAGGAGTACGTCCTGAGCGCTGCATGCTTCAACGTATACAAAACGAATGCTTAGATGAATAATGCCATTTTTGATCAAAAATATTTTGTGTTCATGTCGACGTTTGCGTGTTCCACGTGCTGTGGTACCACCCCTATCAGAACGCAACATACCAAAATCAACATGGATTTGATGGTACTATCCAATGGTGAAAATCTTATCTCAATCGGAGCAGTGGTTACAAAGTTATTAGCTTCCGAAAAAAGTCTGTATGGCCGGGTCGGGCCGGTTCGGGCCAGTTCGGGCCGGGTCAAATGTAAATTCGTCTAGTAAGTTGACGAGAAACCTCACGGGCGCTTCGCACCCGCTCAGTGACAACTTAATTTAGCTTTACTAGAGCGTGCCCGCTCGGTCATCTCTCCAAAAGGCGTTTTACTGGTTTATATTATATTGTCGACACAATTTTAAGGCAAGCAATTCAATGCGGTTTTGCTTATATTTTCCTATATGAAACTTAAGCTACGGAAGTATTTTATTCCATAAGCCTTTCCTGACAAAAACTAAATACGCTGCTTAAAAGGGTAAATAAACATATATCATTTGAATAGTGACATTATCCTCGTAGCCAAGAACAATCAAATAATCTATATATGACTCTTTATGTTTTGATATTTCGGCCACAGGCCTTTTCAAAATAAAATATACATGATCTACAATGTCTACATGATTAAAAAATAATTGCATGTAGACATGGTAGATCATGTATATTATATTTTGAAAAAGCCGGTGGCCGAAATATAAATACATAACAAGTTATATATGTATATCTATCTATCTATCTATCTATCTATCTATCTATCTATCTATCTATCTACATACATACATACATACATACATACATACATACATACATACATACATACATACATACATACATACATACATACATACATACATACATACATACATATATATATATATATATATATATATATATATATATATATATATATATATATATATATATATATATATATATATATATATATATATATATATATATATATATATATATATATATATATATATATATATATATATATATATATATATATATATATATATATATATATATATATATATATATATATATATATATATATATATATATATATATATATATATATATATCTATATCTATATCTATATCTATATCTATATAT
>JAXIVJ010008985.1:0-53124 GCA_036785665.1 Chirona hameri
ATATATATATAATATATATGCAGTGGGGGTCGGCTTTTGAGTGTGGGAGGCGGCTTAAATGATGAAAAAATGTACCCCCATTTTTATACGTGTATTTAAGCCTTTGCAGCATTATATTATGTGGATTTTCATGTTATAGTAGGTATGTATGTACTTGTTAGTTAGCGGCCGCAAGCGGCGCGAAATTTTTACGGTTTTGGCTGATAAACCCATAAATATGTGCGGTGGGCCTTGTAGCTCGGATAATAAGCTAAAAATGCTATTCATTCAATTCAGCGTTACGACGAACCGATGGCGATGGCTATGGCTTCGTTATGATGATAACTACGAATGTGACGCCGGGAAGCGGCGTGAAATGTTTATTTTAGGTCCTGGAAAACGAAATATTAGTATTGGAACCAGACCGTGAGGTGAGATGGCTTGGGGAGATGGTCCTGGCCTGTTTCCACTATTAGCTCTTCGGTCCAGCAAATTGGGCACCGCTGGAGCAGCTTCCTGGTGCCGATCTCCTCGTCTTTGCGTTCGCGTCGCCTTTTTCGGAACTCGGCAGACTAGCTAAACATGTAGCCTGCTTGAAACTTAAAAGTGAATATTTTATGAAGGGAATGGGCCCTGGGAAGTGGCGTATTTAAGGGGGGGCATGGGGGCCATGCCCCCCCCCTTGGCGCCGAAGTCACACTCCAGAAAATGATGCGTCCATTCGGCACGGACTCCATTTGTGTAAATTTCAAGATAACCAGGACAAAGTTCTTTTTTACTGATAATTCAAGCGGTTTTATACGTATTATCTATATGGTTCTTGAACAAAATAAGCATTGTCTACCTATATCTCTTTGAATATTACAATGGGAACATCAATATCATACACTAATTTATTATGAATAAGTTACAACCGGTTTCATCTAACAGATTAATCTGTAATCTAATCAAAGCGTTAAATTTAACGCTGAAATAGAAAACAATCCGATATCCCAACTTTCCCGACCCGGCTCCGGTCCCGGTAAATTTGTTATTTGGTATCTCCGGAATCGAAGGAACGAGCATCAGCTGGCCTGTATTTCTTTTGGTGTTTGAATGCACCAATCATGGCCAATCATCAGCTGACCCGATTTTTGTCTGATACGCAACCGCGCACCAGTGCCACCAGGGGGCGTCGTCCCGGCATTTCCTATGTGTGGATCGCCCGACGGTTTAACATTAGGTGTGACGTCACTGGGGAAGCACTCCGAACTTTCAATTATAGCAATCTATTAGCAATCCACAAATCATCCATAGATTACCTTCTCATTTGGACATGTGCTATGCCATCAAGCATGCTTTTTCTTTTCTGTCTATTCCTATTTTAAGAGTTTAAAGGAAATAGTTCACCTTCAACATGGGTTTTGAACTGAAATAGCAGTTTTGTAGCCCGTGTTGAGAAATCCTTATCTGAAACTTTTATTGGCTGAAAAGACTCTCCAGCCGAAGATATTTGACTTTTTGGCGAAGGAATACGGCGCATATATGATGTACCGTACCGTCTGAAAGTGCCAGCACTGCCATGGAGCATGCGCAGACCAATAACGCACACCATAACATTAATAATGTACGACCTTCTGTCCTGAATTGGCGCGATGTAGGACCATTTTTGAAAATAAAAAAAGAAACTGTATTAAAAAATATAATAAAATCGTGTTCTGAAAAATTTCCCGAAGATGAACTATTTCCTTTAAGGCTAGAATAAAGCAGATATGCGGGCAGGCTGCCAGGCCTGGTGCGGTGCTGCCAGATGTTGCCCGGGATTTGTGCGGTGCCAACCAAATTTTGTGCGGTGGCGGTGGTGGTGCCGGTCCCTGCATTTTTTTTTTTTGGCATCACTAGTTCCGAGCGAACTTGCCCCCCCCCCCCGTGGCGACGCCCCTGGTAAGACAAGACTCAAAACATGAATTGTGCTCCAAAAGCATGTGCCCCCCCCCCCCTTGGCTGATTTCTAAATACGCCACTGGCCCTGGGGCCAGCAATTACCGCCAAGGAGAGCCTCTGCCAGACATTTAATGAAATTATTTTCCCCATTTTTCAAATTTGTATAAGCAATTGCGAAATTTGTGTCATGCAGCGAAGCGGCGCGAAATTCTCCAGTTTTTGACAGCTGGAGTTTGACTGCACTGCAAATACCAAAAAAAAACGATACATTGTTAAGTTTTTCCCGAAAAAGGTGTGGGTGGGGGGGGGGGGGGGTCCGACCCCCCCCCCCCCTCTTCCGCCTTCTAAAAGTGGGGAGAGTTTGCCCAGACCTCCCCTCCCCCCTACCCTCCCGTCGGCGACGCCCCTGGCTGACAAATATTGCAGCACACACTCTCCTGAGAGGAAAATGGTTAAATCTTATATTACCACCCCCCCCCCGAATTCAAAACGCATTAGACCTATCAAATTACCATTTTTAAACACAAGAAAACATTGCACCAGGTGGGTCAGAGTACAGCACATTACCGCTCATTATGACCGCGCCGACCACGGCTAGCAGGCGCTCCAGGCGACGGCTAGCAACCCCTGGGCAGGCTCAATGGCCCCGTTCACAGACTCAATGGCCCTCTGGATAAGCTCGAGAGGGCCCTGAACAGACTCAATGACCCCTTGGCAAGCCGAGAGGCCCCTGAACAGACTCTAATAGCCCCTGGGCAGGTTCGAGAGGCCCCTGAACAGGATCAATGGACCATTGGGAAAGCTTGAAAGGCCCCTGCACATACTCTAATGGCCCCTAGGCAGGTTCAAGAGGCCGTTGAACAGACTAAATGGGCCCCTGGGCAAGCTCGAGAGGCCCCTGTGCAGGTTCGAGAGGCCCCTGAACAGACTCAATGGGCCCCTGGGCAAGCTCGAGAGGCTTCTGGGCAGGCTCTAATGGCTGCTGGGCAGGTTCGAGAGGCCCCTGAACAGACTCGATGGGCCTCTGGAAAAACTTTAATGGCCCCTGGGCAGATTCAAGAGGCCCCAAAACAAACTATAATGGGCCCCTGGCAAGGCTCGCTTGAGAGGCCCCTGGACATACTCAGTGGGCCCATGGACATGCTCGAGAAGCCACTGGGCAGGTTTGTTGGGCCGTGGGTGGGCTCAATTGGCCCCTGGACAAGTGGACATGCTCTAGAGGCTCCTTGCAGGTTTTTGGGGCCCCTGAGTGGGCTCAATGGGCCCCAGGGCATGTTCGAAAGGTCCCTGGGCATGTTTGTGCGCCCTTAAGTGGGCGCAATGGGCCCCTGGACATGCTCGAGAGGCCCCTGAACAGTTTGTTGGCCCTTCGGTGAGCTCAATGGGCCCCTGGACCTGCCCAAGAGGCCCCTGGGCCGGCTTCGAAAGCCCTTCAGTGTCTCTGAGGGCCCTTGACATGCACCAGAGTGACCCTTAACTGGTTTGAGGGTTTGAGGGCTCATGAGGACTTTTTGAAAACCATGCAGCTAATGCAAATGGTATCTGGGCCAATCTCGGCGGGGCCCCCTGTGACCCGTAAGGGGGGTGGAGGGCAATCTCCCCCTTTCCCTCCGCCCTGGCTGTGCCTCTGTATACAATTACTGCCAGCACGAATAAACAATATTGTATGTATTTTCTAATAACATAGGTAATATTTATAGAATCTTTTCTTCTTTGTTTATTATATTGCGAGAACATGAGCATTGAGCAACATTCATTAACCCTCGCCCTGGTGGAGGGGTCATTTTGCCCCCCCCCCCCCCACCTGAGTTTTTTTCTCGGGAATAGCGGGAAAACGGTGGCGCGTAGCGCCGCCAAATTTGGCATAGCTGTTCAGGTATCAATTACTCACATTGTGTATAGTTTTTTATTTCGGGTAATCTCAGATCAGGTCACCAGGTGGCAGGTCACATCAAGTGACCTTACCTCCAACAATGTTTGTGGGCGTGCCAAAGCCAAAGGGATGGACCGAACGATTTGAAACTCACAGAAGTGAATAAGGGCATAAGTATCTACAATTCGTGTATCTCGAATTATTTGTATATCGGTGACGTAAGGTGTCGTATTGTTGCACAGAACAGAACAGAATCGATGTATTGGGTCAAACACCCACTTTCCCACGCAGTGTCGCCGCTCCAGCCAGACTGGCCGTCGTCGGGATTGACGGGGCTGTGATGGCCGTGACGGGGCTGTGATCGCCGTGACGGGCGGCGGGTGGCGGGCGGATGTGACTCAGACTCGACCCCGGTCCCCGACCCGACCCCGGTCCCCGACCCACGACTCGACCCCGGTCCCCGACCCGACCCCGGTCCCCGACCCAGCATGGCCGCCAGACTGCCATGACTGCCATAAACAACCCGAGGGCAGCCATAGACGCGATGACTCCCGACGCGTGCGCTGTGTGTGCTGACGAGCGCACCGACACGCTCGCCACATGAGGGCAGGTCAATTGCGTGACCTTTTCATTATAAGTCAATGGGAAAATATATACATTATTCCTATTCAGAGAATATGAATTAGATCATGCCAGTTCTTTCAGAATTATGTTATTTCAGCTAATTATTGATGAGCCAGGTCCGATTGTTGCTCAGTGACATCTGCAAGGTTATCTGAGGTCATCTGAGGTCACCAGCACTTTTTTACCAATGAATCTTGATAAAATAAAGCTAGACATCACGGTGGTTGCCTCATCGAGACGCTCACCCTATATGCAACATGACCTACCTGGGTTACCAAATGACCTTGCTTTCCATGGCTTTTCGTTTTTTCTTCTTCTTCTTAGCTATCATAGTTCCCGATATTGGGGAGGGGTGGGGGAGTTCTGGAGCAAAGTCCTATTCTTGGAAAATTTGACATTTAATGACCTCTGGTGACCTCAATATTGACCTGAGCAAAAAAATAACTGAAGTAACTTGGAATGTTCTTGTTGAGAGTTTTCGAACGTTTTTCCGCGTCTTAAGTTTTAGTTCCCTTTTTGTTTTCGAGTTAGTGGTGGTCATTTTGACCCCTCCACCAGGGCGAATTTGTCTCAGAGGCCCACCGGGGCGCGGCTTAAATCACAATTAGTCACTGATCTGTGGTTCATGTTTAAGGCTTACAGATATTCTAACCTTGGCCAGTCGATCCTGCATCAATGCAGAAACTCAGTCCTGGAAGTTCCTGTATAGGTTCACAGAGCAATTTACAGATATAAGATGCATATAGAGTAATGTTTATTTAACCCTCGTCAGTGCAGGGGGATGCTACCCCCTCCTTGGTTTTTCGGGAATAACTCGCGTAAATATCAACCGATTGCGATGAAACTTTCAGTACCTTACTTGTCAACAATTGGACACAATCTCCGAAAATGTCGAACTTCTAAATACCATGACCCGTGACCTATGACCTGTTTCTCAAGGTCATGTCAGGCGCAACTGGCGTCCCGTAATAACGATCCTTGTAACTTGTGCAGTTTCCGAGTGTTTGTTGTTCAAGAGCATATGCACAGGTGTTTCCAGGTGACAGTTGTGGTTTCCACTGAGATTGTGACCTCGATTGACCTTTTCAGAGTTCAACCGATGTCACTGACCTCTGATGACCTCAGATTAATTTTTTGACTTCTGGCAGTTTCTAAGGCATTTTGTGACGCTGATTTCAAATCTGGGATCCATTTTACATAATTATATGTTTCACTGGGGTCATGAGCTTCCACAGGTCAACAAAGGTCACTGACCTCAGATGACCTGACATGACCTTTTTGGAATTCGGCAGTTTCTATGACATTTTGAGACACTGATTTCAAATGTGGCACGCATTAAGCATAAATATATGCTTATTCATGATTCTAGCTCGATTAAATTAAATTTCTACGCATTTACAAGTTTGATGATTTTTGAGTCATTGACATGACCTCAGAGCTCACCTAATGATCCAGGACCTTAAATCGGGTGTCAATGGCTTTCTCTCGTCACAAGCAACACGCTCGCTTTTTAATCGAAGCTCTAGCTCAATTAGGGGCGAAATGCCAGGGGTCGTACCCCCCCCCCCCCCCCTTGCACGGTAACGCACTGATCGGACGCTGCACTGGCGAGGGTTAAGTATTACTACCAGTAAGTACTGTCCTCAAAAGATATTCTCGTTTCATGTTCTAAGTTATGTACGTAATATAGTTATGTTATATTGAGCATACTGCATAACATTTATTGACCATCGAAAATGCACATATACTGCACGTAACTTGTACAGCAAAACACTAGTCACCAGTGATATTATATAACACGGCGACAGCTGTGCCTGTCGTCCTTGCCGGGTGACATTTCCGTCGACTGGCTGGCGTCGTCTGTGTGACTCACAGGTGCGGGTCGGCCGTGCCTCTCCCACTGTGACGTCTGGCGGGACGGCGGCTGCGCACAGCTGGCCCGGCACGGCAGGGCAGGGATCAATACACAGCGCCTGCAGTCGGCCCGAGTCGCCCTCCTTCCCTCCCTCCCTCCCTCCCTCTGTCCCGTCGCCGACGACGCCGCAACACCTCTCCGTCGGCGGCGGCGGCGGTGTCGGCGGCGGCGGCGGTGTCGGCGGCGGCGGCGGTGCGGCGAAGGAGTCGGTTGTGGTCGGCTGGGTTGTGGTCGGTTGGGTTGCGGTCGGTTGGGGTGCGGTCGGTTGGTAGGCGTCAGTGTGCAGTTCGTCTGAGTCAATCCCCCATATCGGTCTGTTTCCGTCCCTGCAGGCGTTAGTCAGTCTGACCGCCGGAAAGGATCCCGGGACCCACAGCAGTTGTTCTTCGTGGGAGAGCGGCGGCCACACCGGATGGTGATGAATGCAGGCACTGATAAGACGGTGATTCATGCGTGCATGGCGTTTGCAACACATGTTTCAAATGGGGACTGCCAGTAAGCCGTTGCCAAACATGAAATTATACAGTTGAAACTCTCTTTAAAAATGATTATGATGTACAATGGTGTTCACGAGTCAAGACAACAATGACTGGGACATTTTGCTAGTACACGGTCTCGAGACCGGCAAGGAAATATTTTCATGAACCTCTGTAACCGAAAACGAGCGTCTGTCAACCATCAACTGTATCAAATTTTGCAACATCTCATATGCATTCATCCACTGCAAGCTTGACATGTCACATTGCCAAATAGAATCTGCGCAAGCTCAGAGCACGCATTTCGAAATATACCATTCCGAGCAATTAATTGCGTAGTACAAATGTTGTCCCCCAAATAAATGCGCTTTGACAACCAGCAGCGGCTCCTGTCATCTGCCAATGATGAAGATCTGTCATTTTCTGCCCGCATCTGTCGGTATCTGTCACCTGACACCTGACATTTATCAATATGTAACCTGATATCCAGCTTGTCTCTGCTGCACCGCACCGGGTCGTGTCTTTCATCCTGGCGCCCCCGGCCGTCTCTCTGTCCGCGAAGAGGCCGCCGCGCATCTCTCTGTCTGGCAATGGACGACAGACCGCGCCACTATCGGCGCCCGCTCCGCGCCAGTTTTTGTCTGCACAGCGCCGACCATCTTGTCGCGCCAGCTCCGATACACGGATAGACAGCTGAGTGGTCCTTTGTGACGCACCAGCGACCTTTGTGACACACCGGGGAATTTTGTGATTGTGACACACCGGGGACCTTTTGTGACGCACCAGATACTTGTGTGACGCACCGGGGACCTTTGTGGCACACCGGGGACTTTTGTGATGCACCAGGGACTTGTATGATGCACCAGAGACTTTATGACGTACCAGGGACTTTGTGACGCACCGGGGACTTTTATGACACACCACGGACTTTTGTGACACACCGGGGACATTGTGGCGCAGTTGTGCGAGGTCGATCAATACAGTAAGCAGCGGAAACAGGAAATGGAGGCCCGGCCGACTTTTAGGAGGTCAATTTTAGCTTTTACGATGGACGATTATGCTGGATAAATCAAGACGAGGTCCGGTCGATGACCAGAACCGAAGGAGTGTTTAACGGTTAGGAGCCATTTTCTGTATAGCTCGAAAGCGCACAGCATGGGAAAGAGTTTAGAGAGAAATGTTCCTTCCGTGTCCTAGAGATGGAACACATGGATGTCATGGATGCATGGAACATGGAACATGGGTCTGGCCTTCGGCCGGCTCTCTGAAAGTTTCTCTCCTGAGGATGCACAATCATACGGTGGTGATCACACAGCCAGCCATTACGAAACTCTTGCCATTACAAAGATGGAGTTTCTCTCCCGAGGATACACAATCATACGGTGGTGATCACACAGCCAGCCATTACGAAACTCTTGCCATTACAAAGATGGAAGTTTCTCTCCGAGTATACACAATCATACGGTGGTGATCACACAGCCAGCCATTACGAAGCTTGCCATTACAAAGATGGTTAACCGTCAAAGCAGACAGCGGCGAAATCGCTATCATTTCTACCAAAGTTTTGCCTTAAAGGAAACTGTTCACCTTTAAAAAAAAAACTACAAAAGTTCAGAAATATTGAGAGAAGCTAGAAATGCATTATCATGTTACTAGTAAGCCATTACAATATATATGAACGCGGAAAAAGCAAATTATAATGCCAGTTATTTGGTTCCAATTCAGATTTTTCCTCTGAATGGAGTGAATTAGTGCGAAACAGATTGCTAAGAAGCACGCAATGTCATCGTGACAACATCTGCACGTGCGTGACATATAATTCCACTAAGAATATTGCTGAGAAAAGTGTTTGTAGACGATTGTCACGATAAATCTCTCAAAGTTCATTCGTGCAATGAAGAGAATAAGATACCTACTGAAACAGCATGTTCTTGTCCAGCGCTATATATTTAAATGTTTATAATACTTATTTCCCAAGCCATACGTCATAATCATACGTCAAATCAACCAATCAGCGATGGGAGACATTACGGATACTCGTTCCGGCTTCTGAGACTCCGGTAAGCCAATTTTAATTAATAAAGGGGTTTCTATGAAGATGTGAAAGTTTTCAAGTCAATTTTCGAGCATGGAGAACAGCTTGGCTATCTCAACTCAAAACCCCATTGACAAGGTGAACTGTTCCCTTAAAGGGAATGTTTCACCTTTCTGAAAGTTGTCAAATATACGCTGGTTGTATGTAGTCGAAAATATGAAAATATGAAATATGCTGCTGAAAACGATTGTGATATTTCTTCTCTCGAAAAGTCACTTAACTTTATACAAATTAAGTTTGTTTTAAATTTTGGGATGATGACATCATTATTGAACTATAGAGAGCTACAGAGAAAATCTTTATGCTGCCATTTGGCAGCACAATCGTTTCAGAAATTCTGGCGACTTAAATACAAACATTGTGAAACTGTGTCTTCGCCCGCACAGAACACAATGACGAGTGCGAGGCATTGCGATAGCTCAATATTTTTTATTTATAAACAATCAATCCATAGTTCTGAGAGAAAAAATCAGATGGAAAAAGTAGCCTTTGCTCATGTTATTGTAATGAAAAAGATTATGAACTAATTAACCTATATTACGCCTTGCGGCTTCTTCGGGGCCCTGAAGAAGCCGCAAGGCGTAATGTAGGTTAATTAATTCATCATCTTTTTAATTACAATAACATGAGCAAAGGCTACTTTTACCATCTTATTTTTCTCTGCACAATGCTCATCACAGCCATCCATCATATACATAGTTCTGAGACTTCAAACAACGCCAAAAACGGCAACTTAGACCGCGACCTATCGCGTTGTCCGTTGTTTACATCGTACTCGGTAATCCAGCCAAGGTTCGAGAAATACAGGTCGTCTGACTTCCAGGACCAACAATTTTGAAGTGGCTGTCAGCCAATCAGCGGCGGGACTTGCATAGACCCCTTTGCAAACTATAAATTAAATTGCTTAAAAACGGATAAGTTTGGGGAAAATGACCATAATAATTTTGACATTTCAATAACGGCCTACTGAAATGATTGTGCCATATAATGGCTATATCGGTTCAAAACCAATACAAAGGTGAAACATTCCCTTTAAGGTCATTTTCCCCAAAACTTATCTGTTTTTAAGCAATCGAATTTCGAATTTGCAAAATGGGGTCTAGGTAGTGCCGCCGCTGATTGGCTGACAGCCACTTCAAGATTGTTGGTCCTGGAAGTCAGACGACCTGTATTTCTCGAACCTTGGCGAGTACGATGTAAACAACGGCCAACGCGATAGGTTTGTGTCAAATTAAATAATTGAAGGCAGTTCAGGCTGCTTAAACTCCTGTAGTACGAGGCCATCTGTCTCAAATAACGCTGAAACACTAACACTAACATATTCTGGTGAAATTCTTCCAAGGATCTATCCTTCCAAGGCAAATTCTTCCCCCAAGCAAGCTCCCCTCCAAGGCATCTCCTTTTCCTTGCCCAAAATTCCCTGCTTAGTACCGCTTAGTACCTACCAAGCGAATACACCTGAAAGTGCAAGCAAGAAGAGGGACAAGACTACTAAGAAGTTGGACGCCTGAGCCTCACGGCTACGCGCCCTAAGCCAACAACAACAACAGCAGCAACAACAACAAGCGATAGGTTGCGGTCCAAGTTGAAGTTTTTTCGCGTTGTTTGAAGTCTCAGTTAAGGCGCCGCACACTAGGCCATTCAGCGCGCGAAGGTCGCGATATCGCTGCGACTTTCCGCGCATTTTTAGCGACTTTCCGCCTTCGCGTCAGCCGAAACGTCCAAAATCGCGGACGAATGTCGTCGGCCGGCATCTGCGGACCGGCGGAAAAAAGCTGATTCGAACGAGCTTTTTTCGGCGACTGAACGCCGCGGAGCCGCGGACATCAAAATTGATCAGGCTAACAGTGGCGAATCTATGCAAGATAGAGGCACAAATTTTGTACAGCATTCTCTTGCCGCTGTGAAATTTATTATGTAAAAGTTTCGTAGTTCTAAACTTACATCTTCGTCGAAAAATGGCCATCATTAAGTTAGCTTGGGACAGGCTGTAGGCACAGGTTGCGACATGCTGTAGGTCGGCGAGGCGGAATCTCGCGAGAAGACAGCGCCGAATCCGCCGGAACAAGGACGATATTCCGCGGTATCGCCGCGATTTTCCGAGGCGGAATTTCGCAGTGATATCGGGCGCCGAATGCGCAGCGTGCAGCCGCCTTTATGGATTGATTGATGGTTGTAATCAATATTGAGCTATCGCAATGCCTCGCACTCGTCATTGTGTTATGTGCGGGAGAAGACACAGTTCCACAATGTTTGTATTAAGTCGCCAGAATTGTCTGAAATGATTGTGCCATATTCCGGGCAGCGGCGGCGCGTGCTGTGCTGGTGCACTGTTAACTCCTAGGTTGTGATGAATGGAGCCGCCATTTTAGCGGATCCATCACAGTGATCTTCCGCCTGGGGATATGAATTTAAAACCCACTAGGCTATTTGCTTCCCTAAGATCTGCAAGAATATTACCCCGCGTTTTGTTAGCCATCCACATCACCTTAAAAGGGCAAACGCAGTGGCAGAGTAGGTGAACTGTCCACCGCGTATTTCAGAGTCCACATGACTCCGCTGTCTCCACTCAGCCCACTGAGTTGGTGGAGTTGCTGGAGTTGGCGGCGTTGGCGGAGTTGCTGGAGTTTACGGAGTTGGCGGAGTTGGCGGAGTTGGCGGAGTTGGCGGAGTTGGCGGAGTTGGCGGAGTTGGCGGAGTTGCCGGAGTTGCCGGAGTTGGCGGAGTTGCCGGAGATGGCGGAGTTGCTGGGCTGCCGGATCCCACTGATATGGTGGTCTGATCTGAATCTGTCGTCTGCAGGGGCCGGGCGGCGGACGGCCGGGCTGGTCGGGCTGGGCGCAGCGTGGTATGTGGGACAGATAGGATCAGAGCGCGGCTTTTTGTGCAGCTCACGGCGGCGAGAAAGGCCGACCCAGGACGACGTACACGAGCAGTCAGCTCAGCTATCCGCTCATCAGTCACCGACCAACGGCCAGCCACCGCTGACCGCTGACCGCTGACCGCTGACCGCTGACCGCTGGCCGACCACACACCTCTCCAGTCTCCAGTCTCCAGTCTCCAGTCTCCAGTCTCCAGTCTCCAGTCTCCAGTCTCCAGTCTCCAATCTCCAGCCTCCAGTCTCCAGTCTCCAGTCTCAAGTCTCCAGTCTCCAGTCTCCAGTCTCCAGTCTCCAGTCTCCAGTCTCCAGTCTCCAGTCTCCAGTCTCCAGTCTCCAGTCTCCAGTCCCCAGTCTCCAGTCTCCAGTCTCCAGTCTCCAGTCTCCAGTCTCCAGTATCCAGTCTCCAGTCTCCAGTCTCCAGTCTCCAGTCTCCAGCCTCCAGTCTCCAGTCTCCAGTCTCCAGTCTCCAGTCTCCAGTCTCCACTCTCCAGTCTCCAGTCTCCAGTCTCCAGCCTCCAGTCTCCAGTCTCCAGTCTCCAGTCTCCAGTCTCCAGTCTCCAGTCTCCAGTCTCCAGTCTCCAGTCTCCAGTCTCCAGTCTCCAGTCTCCAGTCTCCAGTCTCCAGTCTCCAGTCTCCAGCCTCCAGTCTCCAGTCTCCAGCCTCCAGTCTCCAGTCTCCAGTCTCCAGTCTCCAGTCTCCAGTCTCCAGTCTCCAGTCTCCAGTCTCCAGTCTCCACTGACCGTAGATGACTGACCAGAGGCTGGTCTCTGATTGTGGTTAGGTTGGGTGGCAGCGTTGCGCTGTGGCCTTCGACATTTGATATGCCTGGTCAGGAATGTCAGCGAATTTGCCACCGCCGATCACCATTATCCGACCGCGCTGGCTGCAACGCGGCGAGCCTGTTCTGCCTGACACGGCCACTGCTCCCTGTCCGTCTCCACCAGGGACGGCTCCTGTTCTCGGGTGCGGCGTTCCTCCTGAGCAGGGAGAGGGACCGTGGCGGCGGCAGGGACCGACATCGCAGTGCTATCCTCCTTTCCATCGCACCCCCCCCCCCCCGTTGCACCATCCGTCCCCTGCAGGACGACCTCAGCGGACTGCACCGTTTGAACTCAGCGATTCATCAGCAGAGCAGCTGGGGGCGGCGGCGCAGGTCGTGCGCCCCCCCCCCCCCCAGGGGGCGGACCGCGGCAGGACCATGGCGGCGTCGCAGTCCGCCGTGCCGGGCCGCACGTTATTATTCAGTTCAGTGGGCCGCACCCTCCCCCCCCCCCCCCCCCCCCGGGGGCGGACCGCGGCAGGACCATGGCGGCGCTGCTGTGTCGAGGCCGCACCCTCCGCCCCCAGACTCGGTGGTGTCTGGCTTGAATCTGCCGGCCGTAGTGCATTGCAGGCGTCTGTGTGTTTACCGAGAAACTGACGCCGGCCCGTATGACGCCGCTGACGCAACCGGAGCGGCATGCCAGGCAAAACACAGAGCCCGGCGGCGGCTCACAGGGCACGACCGCCTCAATGGCGCCGCCCCGGGGCTGGCCGGGGGCCAGGGGACCGGCCATTCCTGCAGTCTTGCTCCATGCATCATCTGCATGCAATCGTCAGCTTCAAAATCCGAGGCAGATATTGAAGTAAAATACGTGTATTTTCGTAGAGACAAGCTAAGAAGAATGAAAAATGCTTGATTTAACCATTTAACCCGACCAATCATGGCGATGCTCAGCTGCTGAGGGATTGCGCCTGACAAGAGCGTCCGAAGTCCGTGTTTCAGGCTGCGTTCCAAGTCCCCAGTCTCACACTCCTCCAGAGTCCGCGTTCCAAGTCCCCAGTCTCACACTCCTCCAGAGTCCGCGTTCCAAGTCCCCAGTCTCACACTCCTCCAGAGTCCGCGTTCCAAGTTCCCAGTCTCACACTCCTCCAGAGTCCGCGTTCCAAGTTCCCAGTCTCACAATCCTCCAGAGTCCGCGTTCCAAGTTCCCAGTCTCACACTCCTCCAGAGTCCGCGTTCCAAGTCCCCAGTCTCACACTCCTCCAGAGTCCGCGTTCCAAGTTCCCAGTCTCACACTCCTCCAGAGTCCGCGTTCCAAGTTCCCAGTCTCACACTCCTCCAGAGTCCGCGTTCCAAGTTCCCAGTCTCACACTCCTCCAGAGTCCGCGTTCCAAGTTCCCAGTCTCACACTCCTCCAGAGTCCGCGTTCCAAGTCCCCAGTCTCACACTCCTCCAGAGTCCGCGTTCCAAGTTCCCAGTCTCACACTCCTCCAGAGTCCGCGTTCCAAGTCCCCAGTCTCACACTCCTCCAGAGTCCGCGTTCCAAGTTCCCAGTCTCACACTCCTCCAGAGTCCGCGTTCCAAGTTCCCAGTCTCACACTCCTCCAGAGTCCGCGTTCCAAGTTCCCAGTCTCACACTCCTCCAGAGTCCGCGTTCCAAGTTCCCAGTCTCACACTCCTCCAGAGTCCGCGTTCCAAGTCCCCAGTCTCACACTCCTCCAGAGTCCGCGTGTGTCGCCAGTCGCCAGTGCCTAGTCCTCAGCTACAGCGTGTCAGTCCCAGTCAGAGTTTCAGCCTGTGTTGTCGTTATCAGTCCTCAGTCCTCAGCCTCAGTCCCGAGTTCTCAGTCCCGAGTCCTCAGTCCTCAGTCCTCAGTCCTCAGTCCTCAGTCCTCAGTCCTCAGTCCTCAGTCCTCAGTTTTCAGTTCTCAGTTCTCAGTTCTCAGTTCTCAGTTCTCAGTCCTCAGTCCTCAGTACTCAGTCCTCAGTCCTCAGTATCAGTCTCAGTATCAGTATCAGTCTCAGCAGTCTCAGTCTCAGTCTCAGTCTCAGTCTCAGTCTCAGTCTCAGTCCCGAGTTCTCAATCCTCAGTCCTCAGTCCTCAGTCCTCAGTCCTCAGTCCTCAGTCCTCAGTCCTCAGTCCTCAGTCCTCAGTCCTCAGTCCTCGGTGCTCAGTCCTCAGTCATCAGTCATCAGTCCTCAGTCTCTCAGTCTCTCAGTCTCTCAGTCTCTCAGTCTCTCAGTCTCTCAGTCTCTCAGTCTCTCAGTCTATCAGTCTCAGTCTCAGTCTCAGCCTGTGCCGGTCCTGGCCGCCTCAGTGCGTGACCACACACGTAATTACAGCTCCATTGTGAACGGTGCGGCGCGGCGGCGCAGCGGCGGCGGTGGTGCGGCGTTTTTGTCCGAGGTGCGCCGCTCTGCCGGCCCGGACGGCGGCGGCCTGTGCCGTCCGTTGACCGCGCCGCGCCGCGCCGCGCCGCGTGTGCTGCGCCGGTCACGTAGCGGGCCCTCCGCAGCGTGACGCCGTGGGTCGCGGCCGGACCGTGCCTCGCCGCTGGAACGCGACGCGGCGCGGCACGCAGCGCCGGCTGGATGCCCTCCTGCTCCATGTCTGCGGTGGAAAACGTTCCCGAGGCTGGTGTATACTATGGCCAAGCAAGCGTCAAAGGGTCAGAGCGATGATTGCACAGAGAAAATAAAACGAAATGCGCCGCCTCTGGTTCGGGTTCGGCACTGACACATGAGTTTGAGCTCAGGCCCGGCGTCGGTTAACAAGCTCCGATTTCTGCGTCTAAGTGGATGTTTAAGCACTGCAGTCATCTGTTCGTCACTGCCAACTTCATCACGCTCTACAGCCGTGATAACATCGTGATGAAAACGATCATCCACCCTCTCCGAACACGGCTCATTAACCAAAGCGCCGTCTCAGCGAAGCGTTCCGGCCCGACAGCCCGTTATCAGCGGCATAATGGTCCATCATCTGGCCAGTATCGCGGCACAAAGGCGCCGTGTCGCGCCGCGCCGAACCCTTCCCATTATGGGACGCCGTCTGGGACAGGGTCGTAATCCTGTTACGGCCCAGCGACGTCATAAAAAAAACGATTCCTCTCCGTTGACACTGGAATGAGCCGGACAAAATGGCGCCCGCTGAGATGTGTCGAAATCTGCGCAAAGGTGATATATCTGATGACGACATGGCATGGTTTTAGCTAGCCCCAGGGACGGATCCAAGAGGCCGGCGGGGACATGCACCTCCAAAACGACGGAATTCGGCCGAAATGAAACACAATTCCTGGGTTAACAAAATCAAAGCAACTATTAAGAAAGCAAGTTTGTCTTAAATCAGTTCTTAATGAATATGCAATTAGCAATCGAGATCCGATGAATTTAGGAATAATGTCGTTTTTTTATTTGACCCCCCCCCCAAAAAAAAACACGGCCGTTCAGGATCCGCCACCTAGTGGCAAACCCTCAAAACATTTAACGGCTGTTAACACCACTATATTAACACCATATCATGTCGCGCATGCAATCAATCGTTGTTCGCGCGATGCATCTTTGTTTCTAGAGATTCGAAAGGGTATGTGCGAAATATCAAAATTTAAAATCGATTGCTTTAAAGCTATGTCGTTTTTGTCGAAGATCCGCAGCTCGAATATGTTCCAAAAGAAAGTAGTTTGCTTTTGCTACAACCCATAGGCAGGACGATCAAAAATGTTATATTGTTTACGGAAAATGTATTTATGTATTTGGTTTACTTATGACGTATTCGGAGAAGACAAACATATTAGGAGCTGCGCATTACCGCCATCCACTCTATAATCATAAGTTTCGTTTTCTTCTCTTTGTTATGGTGTATTTCGCCTTGTAGTAAACAGACAGACAGACAGACAGACAGACAGACAGACAGACAGACAGACAGACAGACAGACAGACAGACAGACAGACAGACAGACAGACAGACAGACAGACAGACAGACAGACAGACAGACAGACAGACAGACAGACAGACAGACAGACAGACAGACAGACAGACAGACAGACAGACAGACAGACAGACAGACAGACAGACAGACAGACAGACAGACAGACAGACAGACAGACAGACAGACAGACAGACAGACAGACAGACAGACAGACAGACAGACAGACAGACAGACAGACAGACAGACAGACAGACAGACAGACAGACAGACAGACAGACAGACAGACAGACAGACAGACAGACAGACAGACAGACAGACAGACAGACAGACAGACAGACAGACAGACAGACAGACAGACAGACAGACAGACAGACAGACAGACAGACAGACAGACAGACAGACAGACAGACAGACAGACAGACAGACAGACAGACAGACAGACAGACAGACAGACAGACAGACAGACAGACAGACAGACAGACAGACAGACAGACAGACAGACAGACAGACAGACAGACAGACAGACAGACAGACATACAGGCAGACAGACAAACAGACAGACAGACAGACAGACAGACAGACAGACAGACAGACAGACAGACAGACAGACAGACAGACAGACAGACAGACAGACAGACAGACAGACAGACAGACAGACAGACAGACAGACAGACAGACAGACAGACAGACAGACAGACAGACAGACAGACAGACAGACAGACAGACAGACAGACAGACAGACAGACAGACAGACAGACAGACAGACAGACAGACAGACAGACAGACAGACAGACAGACAGACAGACAGACAGACAGACAGACAGACAGACAGACAGACAGACAGACAGACAGACAGACAGACAGACAGACAGACAGACAGACAGACAGACAGACAGACAGACAGACAGACAGACAGACAGACAGACAGACAGACAGACAGACAGACAGACAGACAGACAGACAGACAGACAGACAGACAGACAGACAGACAGACAGACAGACATACAGACAGACAGACAGACATACAGACAGACAGACAGACAGACAGACAGACAGACAGACAGACAGACAGACAGACATACAGACAGACAGACAGACAGACAGACAGACAGACAGACAGACAGACAGACAGACAGACAGACAGACAGACAGACAGACAGACAGACAGACAGACAGACAGACAGACAGACAGACAGACATACAGACAGACAGACAGACAGACAGACAGACAGACAGACAGACAGACAGACAGACAGACAGACAGACAGACAGACAGACAGACAGACAGACAGACAGACAGACAGACAGACAGACAGACAGACAGACAGACAGACAGACAGACAGACAGACAGACAGACAGACAGACAGACAGACAGACAGACAGACAGACAGACAGACAGACAGACAGACAGACAGACAGACAGACAGACAGACAGACAGACAGACAGACAGACAGACAGACAGACAGACAGACAGACAGACAGACAGACAGACAGACAGACAGACAGACAGACAGACAGACAGACAGACAGACAGACAGACAGACAGACAGACAGACAGACAGACAGACAGACAGACAGACAGACAGACAGACAGACAGACAGACAGACAGACAGACAGACAGACAGACAGACAGACAGACAGACAGACAGACAGACAGACAGACAGACAGACAGACAGACAGACAGACAGACAGACAGACAGACAGACAGACAGACAGACAGACAGACAGAGGATGTTTTCTCCATTTGCGTCATGTCCGGCAGCACGGAGGATGCAGCGCACCATGTGTTGGTATATGCATGACATCAGACGGAGTGTTGCCAGGTTCCGTCATCGCTTGTCTGGCGAAAGGCGCCTTTCGAAACCCGATGACGACACACGCCATCTACATTCTACAAGTCGTCGCTAGCTGATGTAACGTGACTCGTGAATGATGGGCGCATTTTTAAATGTCATGTTGGCGTGTGATGAATCGGTAGGCGGGATATGGAGTTTAACTGCACTTGCATGTTGCAGTGCAGAGCTAATGATTGTATGGAAAGCATCAGGACTGTGAGCAGAAACATAAACAAGGTTCGTTGTGTGACATGGGGTCATTTTTGTATGTGCAACTCAGCCTGCAATCGATCTTGAATCAGTCTATTTTTGGGGGAACTGGCTTGGTGGTTAAAACAAAAACTGTTGAGCTAAGGTATGGCGCTAAGGGACTTTATATAAACTGTAGGTGTAGGCGGATTCGCACCGGACGCGTTTTGACGCGGACGCATGCGCCTGCGACGAAGAACGCATGCGGTCAAAAAGAACGTAGACGTATGCGTCGGCCAGATTGAACGATGTCAGCCCTGGCAGCTCTTTCACGCCGAAAACGCATAGTATGCGTCATTTTACGCATTCGTATGCGTTGTTTGCCGCAGACGCATGCATGTGCGATAAAACGCTTCCGGTGTGAATCGGTCATTGCTGGTTACCACCCGTTCAGTCTCACTCCAGGCTAATGTAACGCGCCGCTGGCTCGTCTAGGTGTCTCTGGCCTACCCTGGAGCCCGGTCCTGAGTCCGGCAGCAACAGCGTCTGGGGCAGCTCGCGGAATCCAGCCCGCGCCACACGGCCTCAGCTTGTCAACAAACATGGGCCGGCGCGCCGACCTGCTGCCAACTGCAACAGCTCAGCTCAGCCGCAGCTCAGCCGCAGCTCAGCCGCAGCTCAGCCGCAGCTCGGTAGCTGGGATTATGACCAGTCAAGTTTATTATTCACTGATTCTGGCGAGTCGACCTGCCCTTGCGTCGATCAGGCGGCGGCGAGGTATATTGCCGGTCCAGCTAGGGAACGCCGATGGTATTACTTCGTGGTCCTGATGTATCCACATTACGTGATTCATGATTGGCTTCTAACGGGAGCCGCCTTCACAGTAAATAATTTCGTATTTAAATATCGACTTTCTGACCACCATTCAGTTTAATCCGCTGAACTAGTTGCCATTATATCTGCAATCCGCCATATTCAACACCGCGCCATCAGCCAGACCCTCATTTGTACCGATTCTCGGGCTTCTCTGTTTGCATTATCTTCTATTCACAATTCTGCACATCCCTTAATAGATCAGATTCGCTGTCTGATGTCTTCTCTGCCCAATTCAACCACTATTAAATTTCTGTGGATACCGGGTCACTCCGGTATTCCAGGCAACGATCAAGCTGACTCCGCCGCCAAGGCCAGTCTGTTATCCTCCCCGAAATCATTTGCAATATCCCATTTCTGATTACCTTAATTTAATCCAATCTAGTTTCCTAGCATTTCTTCAGCGTGACTGGGACCGCATTTCCCATTTTCATCTATATCCTATTAAACCTGTTCTTGCACACTGGCCGTCAACAAATCAACACACTCGTTTAAAATAAATACTTATTGCTCGGCTTAGGTTAGGCCACACCAAAATCACACACTCATACATCACAGCTCAAGAACCGCCACCCATATGTCACCGATGTCACATACGCTACACAGTCAAACACTTACTCCTCACATGCCCATTATATAACACAGCACGACAACCCATAATACGTTACACTGCTGCTAATCGGCTGCCCCTAACACTCCCTATCCTACTTGGTGACTCCCATCCTGATTTACTCACACTTCTTTATGATTTTCTTCACACAACAAGATTAGAACTATTTATATAACGTAATAATACGGGATTTTACTGTGCAATTTGGCAAAAACGCACAGGTTTTCCCCTTGGATAGGCTTCGTTTTTTATTTTATTAATTAGGACTTTTCCCGGCGGAATACATTACACATTAGGTCATTACACATTCTACTTATTCTATTTTATACTATCTTATTTTATATATATATACATATATATATATTTTTTTTATTGATTGATTGATTGATTGATTGATTGATCGGTTGATTGATTTATTGATTTATTGATTGATTAGTTGATTGCTCGATTAATTAGTCAATTAGTTGTATTTTTTATTTTTATTTTTTACCTTCTACTTCTATTTTTATTTTGTATTATTATGTTTCTACTATATATTATTTTGAACTTGATTGATTGATTGATTAATCAGTTGATTGATCGATAAATTAATTAAGTTTTATTTATATTTTTATAATTCTTTACTTTTTATTTTTTAGTTGTCAACTATTAACTAGAATCTTCCACTTTTCAGTGTATGCATGATTGTGTGTCGAATGTCTGTGTTCCCTGTTTCGGCCTTCCTTTAGCTATTAGCACCGGACGATCATGAGCCGGTTTAACGTAAAACCTTTGCTTTTGCTCTTGCCTCAGCCTTAAGCATTCTTCGCCGGACAATATTAGCCGGCTTAACGTAACATTAAAATATTTACCTGGCTAAAATCGCCAGTTAACTTGCCCCCCCCCCCGGCAATAGCCTTGCGGCTAGCTGGGAACAGGAGATAAAAAAATGGCTTCTAATTCGTGGTTAAGACGTAGCATACATGTGATTTTTATGTCATGTAATAGCGAATAACATTAAAAAGAAACAAAGGGGTACCTCGGATCGCCTGCGATTTCCGTAAACTATGCCAGTCTGGCAGCCTTTTCCACGTTGAAACTGCCAAACTAAAATGATTGTTTTTCCACACATAGCCACCCCTTGTGTTTCAGTGTGCGATTTCCCACACTTCAAACTTTTCATACAACAGAACCGATTACAGCCAACGCATCACACAACTCACCGAACAGCCGCTCACAATTGTTAGTTCAAAATAGGTATCCTCAAGCAATTGGTGCTTGAGCCTAAATGTTCATGTTTGGGCATACGATGACTCACGCAGGGGTGGTAAAAGTGCTTTGAGTGGCCCCGACCAAAAGTTGAACATACAAAAATGACCCCAGCACAGCTCGGGTCATTTTTTTACTTCACATGAATACCCTAACACCTGGCTGCATGCTCACATCATCCCTATATTTTAACCAGCGCCGTGACGGAGGGGGGTGGGGGAGTAGACACACCCTGTCAGGGTTTTCGCGGATAGCGGAAAAACGGCGAGGCGCAACGACGCCATTTTTGGCACAGCTGTTTGTGCATCAATTGTCCACATTTTTTTAAATAAATCATCGGGTCATCTTAGGTCAGGTCACCAGACCAGGTCACGTGACCCCACTTCCCAAAAACTTGTGGTCGTACCACAGTCACAGTTTTGAGATGATCGGGTTTACACTTACAGGATTTCATAAGGTCACATATATCTACAATTTATTGATCTTTGATTTTTAATATCATCGACCTAAGGTGGTTTAATTTATTGACCTCCCCATTATAAGTATAAGGGGCATTATTCAAATGCTTCCTATTCTAAGGAGACGCAAGATAGCAGTCTAATTCCTTCTGGATCATGTTATTATAAGAAATTATTGATGACCTATGTGACATTTTTGTTCAGTGACCCCTACAGGGTCAGCCGAGGTCATCCGAGGTCACCAACAGTTTTATGTCAATAACTCTCGACATAATGACGATAGAAAAGTGAAACGGACACCAATGTGTTTATCTCGTCGCGGGACGTTTTCCCATATGCAACATGACCTACTTGGGTCACCACCACTTGACCTTGACCTGCGGTCACATTTGTAAGTTGATCTGACCTGGTCAAAACTAAAATGAGTCGAAGCGTCTTGACGAGACAAGCACGATGGCGTCAAAATTATTTCCTTGCCGTTATTATAGGTAAAAAGCTATTCGTGATAACTTTTTTAAATAACCTTTTTGACCTTTAATGAGCTCTGGAGCTTTAACTATTAACCTGAGCTCAAATTTGGCGTCACTTTAGCGATTGCATTTTTCAAGAGATTTCCATTGCTTTTTTCTGTTTCTTTCTAACTATCATAGTTCCTGTGATATCTGGGGGGTTTCTGGAGCGAAGTCCTAAAACTTTCGAATCTGACCTTTGATGACCTCTGGTGACCTTAGTATTGACTTGAGGACAACATATCTGAAAAACCTTCGAATATGCTCTTCAAGAGCTTTTGAACGTTTTTGTCTGCGTCTTTCTAGCTTTTTTAGTTTTCGAGTTAGAGGGTGGGGCCCCAAGACAATCAAATCCATTGTCCTGACGATGGACCTCCATTGAAAATGCACTAGCACCCCGCCCCCGCCCCCGGATAATCTATTGTCCTGATTTCTCGCGCCGTGCCGGGGAGGGGCGTCTAGACGCCCCCTAAGGTTTTTCAAGGAGAGCGAAAAACGGCGGCGCGCAGCGCCGCCGTTTTTGGCACAGCTGTTAAGGCATCAATTGCCCACATATTGTAAACAATTTGACCACGGATCATCTCAGGTCAGCTCACCAAGCCAGGTCACGTGACCCCACCTCCAAAAAAAGTGTGCGGTCGTACCACAGCCACAGTTTTTGGCCGATCGATTTCGTACTTACAGGATTTCATTCGAGTAATAGTACCTATAATTCGTAAATCTCGGATTTTTGATATCGGTGACCTAAGGTCGGTTCAATTTCGTGACCTCCCCATTATAAGTCAATGGGCAAATATTAAAATGCTTCCTATTCTGAGGATACGCATGATATCAGCCCAATTCCTTCTGGATCATGTTATTATAGGCCATTCTTGATGACCCAGGTGCATTTTGGGTTGTGTTGAATCTATCTTCCGGATTTATTTTTTTTTCGTCGGATTGTTTTTTTAATGTAATTTATTTTTATTGGCAATCAAGAGCTGAAACGCAACTGCTAATTAAAAAAAAATGTATATACATACTGACGTGATGAATATGATGATTAAGTGAATAATACATCTGAAGTGGTTTTGACGATCAGTATTTCTAAGGACATGATCGCTTAGTAAATTTTCACAGGAATGACATAGTAATGATTCTTGCTGGCATTTTGACCCCCGAGTACTTCATGAGAAAGAGCATTTTGTCCCCGACCTTATCCATAAGGACAGAACACTTTACCACCCCTGGATGAGTGAAACAAAAAAAATCACATCGATGTATCTTAATTAGCAAGACATTCGATTAAGTTAGAATCGTTTCGGTACTATACGAAAATGGAAAAAAATAGTCGTTATGCAAGGTGTCCGAAAATAATTTGTCCCTTCCTCAAACCCGCTTAATTTTGTAACGAAACATGTTCGAGCCATGGTCTATTTTTATATGTATACCCCACACAGTTCGTTCCCTCATCCGCTCAGGCCTCCTACAAATCAGGTTTTCCATCATGTCGGTGCTGATGCTGCGCCATCCCTTCCGCAGGCTCCTGACCAGTCCGTTTTGAAGGTCGCTGATTCCGTCTTGTCGAGCTCGCCTTTCACAACCCTGCAGAGGTTTTAAATGGGCGACAGGTCCTGGCTACTGTCCGGTCATATTGCCCTTCTCCCATCACCCCGGGAGGTGGGTGCAGCAGCACTGCTGAATGCTGCCCGCTTCGTGAGTTAGATTCCCATCCTGTTGAAAGACCGCCTCTGACATCATCGGCAGAAGTTTGGCCGTCGTTAGCGACACATTCTGCTTCGGCCACTGTTGTTGTCACTATCTTATTCAGAGTCTCTTCAACTTCGTACTCCGCCGTCACGGTCTGGCCAAGGGAACGATGTTCAGTTCTGAGAGCCTGGGGCAGGCCATCCTCCCCCAGACTAAAATTTTGAGTGGCTGCTTCATCATTTCGGTGGCGGGAACTGCATGACCTCTGTGCGTGTAAACGCGGCTTTTCTGGTGGTTCGGATTTTGACAAAGCTCGAATTGCGACTAGTCGGCGAACGAGACCCGCCGGCCGCCGCCATTACTGAATCTTCCAGACGTTCTCGGATGCATGCTTGCCGCTTGCGCTGTTGCGCTTCGGTCAACTTCGGCTGGCGGCGCAGTTTGAGCGGCTTGAGATGCAACACTTTGTCAGTTAGTCATCGACGGTCGCCTTGAATGCCGGATGACCCTTAGCAGCCAGTCGATTGGTGAGTTTCTTTAAATCTGGTGTCTTTTCAGGACGACTATAGCCAAGCCTATTTCGGCCACTCGGTTCGGCCCCGTCTTTCTCTCGTGACCTGCGATTCTCTCGTGATTGGTTTCCGACGGATTCTCCACATGTGGTCACGCGCCACCCAGACTTAAATAATTTTGACAGATACTCCGAGTGACAGATACTCCGAGTGACAGATACTCCGAGTGACAGATACTCCGAGTGACAGATACACCGAGTGACAGATACTCCGAGTGACAGATACTCCGAGTGACAGATACTCCGAGTGACAGATACTCCGAGTGACAGATACTCCGAGTGACAGATACTCCGAGTGACAGATGCTCCGAGTGACAGATACTCCGAGTGACAGATACTCCGAGTGACAGATACTCCGAGTGACAGATACTCCGAGTGACAGATACTCCGAGTGACAGATACTCCGAGTGACAGATACTCCGAGTGACAGATACTCCGAGTGACAGATACTCCGAGTGACAGATACTCCGAGTGACAGATACTCCGAGTGACAGATACTCCGAGTGACAGATACTCCGAGTGACAGATACTCCGAGTGACAGATACTCCGAGTGACAGATACTCCGAGTGACAGATACTCCGAGTGACAGATACTCCGAGTTATGTAGCAACGTTGGTTTGGGTTATTCCGACGTGAACCAGCGAGACCGCGCGGTGGCGCGTCGACAAAGTGTGCATCATAGCTGACATTGCCTCAGAGTGCGAAGGGTGCTTCTCAGAAACTGACCCTCCACGTCTTATCGGAGCTGAGGTCGGGTCACCAGGGTAGGTCACGTGACCAACTGACACCCCTGAATTCTCAGAAACTGGACCTCCACGTCTTATCGGAGCTGAGATCGGGTCACCAGGGTAGGTCACGTGACCAACTGACACTCCTGGATGCCCGTTGGCGGGTTCTCGGGTTAATTCCATTGGTTCGGCGGGCGCCTGGAGATTTTAAAGGTGTGTGCACACTGAACGAGGGGCCAATCAGTCCCGGGCACCCTGTAATGAGAATTGATAGCAGCAGCGTGGGAGAAAACGATAGAAGCGAAGAAAAACAACTTCAAGTCCTTCACCACATCAGTAAATATTTTTCTCGCAAAAGTGAAGAACTGATGAAGTCATAAGGAATTGCTAATTGATTCTGTGTAGAGTACACTTTCAGTACTGCTTAGTTTCTAACATTTGCCAAAATGCAAATCGCAATCTAGAAAGATTGTAGAAAAGGGCAACCAAAATAGTAAATGGTTTGGGCACTTCGCTGTAAAGGAAAATATTGGAGAAATCCGTCAATTTTATGTTTGTATTTGATAGAGAACACCGATTTAGAGGTCACTAACCAAATGCAACGAGAAGCATCATTTCACGAGTCTCCAGAAGGAAACCAGGACTTCGGAGCGATTTAGCGGATGGTGTCGTTAGTGCGACAGCCATGGCTGCTATCAGAAATGGCTTCATAATGTTCTTAGAAAACAATTCAGGTCCTTGCTGGCTCCTGGGATGGTAACTAAACTGGAACCGTTCGAGCTCTCGGCTTCGATCCTGTAGAAGGAAATAAAGACGTTTTGTTTTCTGTTGAGTTGCTACATTGTCCGGTAACTGAGACACGACATCCTTTTGAGATATTCTGCCTGAATGGCTGTGGGCTGCGCCACTTTATGTACATACGTACTTATGCCCAAATATTAGTAATATAACGACGGAATGCAGGTACTCGTGCTTTAATATGCGCACTTCTTACTTATGGCGCATGCACTTAAGTTTAAATATTAGACCATTAAATTTCCGTGGTCTCAGCGGCTTTCAGTTTGCGTAGGTCTACATTAGGGCTCGTCATTGGACCTGATTGTATCCAATTGTAAGTGCTGGACGAACCAGGCTGTCGGTGCGTATTAGCATTATTCAGCATATCGCCTCATCAGAGCAGAGACAGCGCCGTGCCTGACCTCTCTCCGCTCCCACCCCGCGAATCAAAACAAACGTGGGTGGTCGCAGCGCCCGTCTATCGGGCAAACTGCGCGGCCCGTGCCCGCACGGCGCCGTACCGCGCCGCGACAGGCCGTATTGATCGCGCATGCGGCCTCCCCTCGCACGTCCAGTGGACGCGGCCCAGGCAATATTCTCAAGCTGGCGTGCCGGCGCAGCTCCGATTGAACACATTTGGCGGCGTTTAAATATGGCTTACCTTCGCTACCTATGCCATGCATTTATTTTCCCATAATCGCATTAAATATTACATTGTACTGTGCATGTCTTAAGGCAAGCATGATGGAAGGCATCAAACGGCCTCGCTAACTTAAGATCGAGCCATTTTGCTGTGAAACCTCCCATTTATAATGAGGGAGGGCCACTCGGAGGCCGTAAATATGTCATCCTGGATCGCTGGCTGATAACAGGCTGGGCCGGCCGAACCGGCCGCGCCGCCGGCAGGCTAATGTCTTACCAGGGGCGCTGCCAGGCGGCGGCACTCCCGCGATCAACACTGATTGGAAGATTCCACCTCTGCAGTCGGTGCAGCGCCACTCGGGAGACGTGACGGGGTCGTTCTTGGAATGACCGCGGTGATTGCCAATGCCACCCAGCACCCTGGCTACGCCTCTGTGCTAGTGCTGTTCCCGGGCGGTGACCATCTTTATTGTGATTTCACGTATCGTATCGGATGGAGATCAATAAATCCATTTTTGGAGCCCTGTAGCAGGAAACCTGTTCTTTGGAGGCTCGGAGCAAATGTCACGCATGCCTTCCCAGTGAAGTCAGGAGGAAAACATATGAGCTGTGCTTTCAGCGGATTTCCTAAAGCCATTATGCACTGGTCTGCAACTCAACAGGAATGTGCATAATTCCTGTTGTGCTAAACGTAAATGGAATATGGCATCGCCCGAATGCGTGAAATGATACTAAAAGTCAAAAGACATGTGACAAAGAGGAAGTACGACACCAACAGTGTACGTGGACACGAAACGTTACGAAAGCAAATATTTTGGCTCATTGTTCGGGGCGCCATAGACCCCCCCCATACCACACACTTTTCAGACACATTTTTTGCCAAAATCTTTTATTTTGCTTAGTGAAAACAATTGTTATGGCAAAAGGTTCACCAAGACGAAAAGATCCAAAATCTGCAAAGAAATTTGTCATAGGGGGTTGGGTTTCTCTCAAGACGAGATCGAAGTTGCACTGCCCCCACTTATTGACGTTCCTACATCCCTGGTAATCGGTATCAGTATCGGCATCGGTAACGCCTCGCAGGCATCGCTATGGTATCGGCACGACCCCTTGGTCAGTTAGCTGCTATACTTTTCATATTATAGCTTATTATGTATTGTATGGCGTTTTCTGGGTCTAAGCCGTCAGATCAGATATATTTGCATCATATCCACGACAATGCGGCTTTTCAATGTTGCACGTCATCTTAAACTAGTCGGATGCCGTATACACAACACCATTCAAACACCCATTCGTTCATACACAATCATTCGCCAGCTGAGTTCCGCGACAGTAGCTCACGCTTAAGAGTTGTGCAGAAGTGGCGATCGCTCACATGAACTTTTGCCTTATTCAGCATTTTGACGCCGCGATAGCAAAGTCGTCGCCTGCTAGCTTCCGTCCTAATGCGAGGCAATGATAGGTGATTGACATGTCGGGTTGCGTGAGAGTGAACCTGGCTGGTGGGCCGTCCGATGGTACTGAACATGTCCTCTGGCTGGCAGGCCATCCCCACCGAACGCACCATACACACTGCGTGGTACTCTCCGAGCTGTTTGGCGTTCAACCAGCCAAGGTTTTGCACAACATCAGATACATGTTCATGACGTTTTTTCCCGCTCACTACGCGCGCACCAAAGTTTATGACTTTTTGGATGCGTTGAATCTGGGTGTTGTTACATGTTCCATACACAGATAGGCAGTAGCGAATCACGGACAGTACGAGAGCCTGAACTAGAGTCGACATAGTGTTGTTCGGAATGGCATGACGCGCATGGTTTAATCTATTAACATCCCGGTGCACCTATTGGTAACGGCACTTATATGTGGTTGGTAGCTAAGGTGTCGATCTAGCAGTATTCCTAGGTTTTTTACCACCTCGGACTCGTGAATTCGGGAACCAATGAATGACAAAGTCACCGTGGAAGCGTTTCTAAACATGGCAGGTGTACCCAAACAATCATCTGAGTTTTCTTCTCGTTAACCTTCATCCGATGGTGGCAGAACCACTGGAACTAAGTGTACATATGTAGTTATTTCGTGCCATTGAGTTATTTTACGTGTATGAAAACTGCAGGTTTTGTATGAAAAAGCTATATTAATTATATAAGGCAACACATACCTACTTGTTTAAGGTTTTCGCTTCAAACCGTGATGCAAGTGTAATAAGCAGGGGCGCTGGGTGTGTGCAACAAAATATTGAACAAGTCACGATCACCGTCTATACTGCTAAACGATAATGATCTACAGGGTGATCGCGAATGAATGACCCACAAATAAACAAGGAACGTGCAAAAGCAAAATAATATTTTTCATAAGCATGTGCCGAAATCAATTATAGACATTTGTACATGATATCTAATTGCCATTTTGAACACGTATGTGCATTTTCTGGTCACAACGAGCAATTCTCTCCCAGGAGCCCTGTTGGGCATTTTCAGCCCAACAGCACGTTCACCAAGAGCAGGCCAGTTGGATTGTGCGAAAGCATGAGGAACTGAATGCATGGGAATGAAAAGGATGGATGGAGGGGAGTTGGAAGGCGTTTCGGCAACAGTTGCATCCACACTCCTCTTACTGTCACGTGAGAGACGCGCTTCACAAGCTTGGCATGGGATAAGCGGAAATTTGTGGAAAATCCTCAGAAAGAAACTCACAGGCCTCTTGTCTTGATGTTTTGTTCTAAGCTGGCGGTCGGCACAGGAGACGGAGCCAAAGCTTCCATTTTAGGATATCTTTCTGAGGATCCTCAAAACTGTAGCGTATCTCATCAGCTCGCGACACGTTTCCGTCACGTGACAGCTCGGTTTGCTGCTTTAAAACACTTATCAGCCTTCACGACTTTATCCGCAGTCACTTGGTTGTCCCGATGGGTGCCAGAGTCCTCGCCGAGGCTGTCTGCTCGATACGTTGAAGCAGTCTGTCAAAAGCCTTCCGTTTCGGTACCTTCCATGGAGTGTGTGAAGTGAATGAAACGTGCCGAAACGCCTTCCGACCACACCCGCCGACTTCAGCTCCTCATGCTTTCGCACAATCCAACTGGCCTGTTCCATGGTAAACGTGCTGTTGGGCTGAAAATGCCGAACAGGGCTCCTGGGAGATAATTGCTCATTGTGACAAGAAAAGCTCGCCTACGTGATCAAAATGGAAATTAGACAAAATATCCAAATGTTCACGTGCTAATGATTTTTTTATTGTTTTACTTTGGCACGTGACTTGTTATTTTTGGGTCGTTCATCCGCGATCACCCTGTAATAATTTTACATTTTCCTGTATGAAGCGTGCTATACCCTTTTTTTACGCAACACACTGCAACCATGTAATCGTATAGTTAAACGTAAAACATACGCATGTGATCGTTGACCGATATGTGTAATCGCTTGTGGTACATACCTTGCTTTTTTGCTCTTGTCGAGATTGTTGTTGCTCTAATACGGCTTATAATTATAAAACGTCACATTTTCGGTTGGCTGTGCTTGTGTTGTCCATTGTTCATCCACGCAGCTCCACTTACATAATTTATATACTTTTTGGACTAGAAATCGCCTTAAAGGGATTATATTCCTTATCGACAAGTTCCCTCTAGCAGTGCCTGCCTGTCAGCTGATAAATCAACGTTTGTTCGCAAGTTCGTTTGCGCGGGTAAACACTGTTAAAACGTGTGTCTTCAATCGCGCTCCCAGCGCCTGTAATGCCTTTCTGGACGCGAATCGCGATGTGGATGTATGGGAGAGCAGTGCACCAGAGTTCAAGAAACGTGTGGCTGTATATGTTATGGGGAGATAGTTATGTTGTATGTCTGTAAATGTTCGTGAATGTGATGGTTTTAACTTTCGACTTCACCTGTCAGTGGGCGCAGAACCCGTTGGTGATTATACAAATACAAATAAAATATACGGGTTTCCGTCCTGAAAGGAAAGGCACTCTTTTGCAGTTGTATGAGCTTTAAACACGTATAAAACATATAACAGGGACTCATTTAATGCTCACTTAGTCCATTATTTCAGCAATTATCAGCGTTAAAACTTTGTCGTTTTTCGAGACTTATATCAGATAACGAGTACTTGATCGGCATTACTGTCCACCACTTTTATCTTAGAATCTGTATAAAATTCGATGGCGCAGTAATTGCGCGGAAAAACTAGGTAACTGCTGCTGTCGTTGGAACAAAACAAGTTTGTTTGTTTTCAAATATTACATATTTTACCGGAAATATGCCAGAAGTGAGGTGTTTTTATTAGCATAAAAGAGATGGCTGGCTCTGCCTCAGCCGATCCTGCAGAAAGTACGCGGTGACATCACCGCGCACTTTGAAATGTCCTTACGTGCAGAAGAGGTCATTTCCAGGAAAATGTGTCTACAGTGGGACTTCTACCACCTTTATAAGTACGTTTTACTATGTAACTCAATTATTCTGGGGAAAAAACGTATAATCCCTTTAATGTTATGCGCTTTAGTCGCTTTGGAGCTCGCTATTGGCTCGTAATAAGAAAGAACTCCGTTTGGTGACAGTGAAAGACTTCTCTCAGTTCAAGCATGAAGATCAGACGTATTGGACCAAACGTGGTCAGTTGTTGAGGGTCAGAAAGTCTGTGTAGCTAAATGCTGCCGATAAACTTGAATTGTAGGAAAAAACAATGTGAGGTGTCGATTATACGGTGATCGTTAGAAAAGGTCAGGATTAAACTACACGATTCCAGGGAATTCATCTCATTAAATTTATCGATTCAGTGCTTGAGAAAATTGCACGAATATACACCACTAGAAGCTACATAATGAAGCCTTCCTCGCCCAACTCCTAATCTTGCCATCAAGTGGACACTGTTGAATCTCCTCATGTGGTACAAATGGTGATTTTCGGCTTCAGAATAATTCCGTCCTGGTCTTCCTGTTTGCTGAATTTACATGCCGCCACAATGGGACAATGGCTCTGCAGAATTGCTGACTGCTCTCTTCAGCCGAAAGCCTTCTCCGTCGGGAATGCAAAGCTCGTGTGTGGATGCTCTAAGCCATGGAGTTATAGCCTATAACCCGTCTATGCGGAGCGATGCGCTGTAGCTCAGATAGCGCTGCGGACACAAAGCTGCAACACTTTGTGATTCATCTTGTTCTGCAGAAGTGCAGGCTTTGTGGATCGCTTCATCGTCTGGGGGTGCAAGACCTTGTCTTTCAGCCGCGCCGGAGACAATCCAGTATCATGGGCCGTGTTCATATTCTGAGCTCTGACACCATGGATCTGATAAGATTCCAGCTCTTCATTCGACCTCATAAGTGGTCAAAATCCCTAGCTGAACAATGCGAGCTCTGGTGTTGAGCAATGCGAAATAAGCATTCTGGTGACAGATGATATCGCAAACAAGTGTGTGTGCTGTTGCAAACTATGCTGGTGTATCCGCGAAGACACTATCTCGATAGTAGATACAGGATGGACAATTAATAACGACCTGAGGCCAGTAAAAAAAAAATGACCGCACGCAGGGAAAAATAATCGCCGCTAAAAACTGCGGACGTGAGCCGGGTTTTACCAACGAAAAAAACATTGACGGCACCGGCTGTTATTTTTGCATAGACGCAAACAGCTGATATTGATGACGTCACACACCAACAACGATACGATTATGATATAACGCTAATCTGCTGACAGACGAGTTTCAGCAGCAAAAATGTCTGTGTCTGATTGGTCAAAATACCTCTGTCGGCAACGCCGGCGCTAGCGAAACACGGTATTGTCTTGATATATTGTTTACACATTTCCATTGAACTTGAACTGGGTTTAGCTGTTAAGATTTTAATTTTTAGTAAATTAATATGTAAGGGCTTATAACATAAATTTAAAAGAAATGTAAACCCAGTGGAGTGTTGGTGATTGTGTTTGTAGAGGCTTATAAGTGATAAGTGTTGTTGACTTTGTACTGAGTAGGTCAAGTATGTAAATAATTGGTTTCATTGTCATTGGAAGTTCAATGAAAATAATTGGAAATTGGTTTCAACTCATCACTCACATCAACATTGGTGTAGGAGAATGTGCAAAAGTTCTAACTTTGGATTTCTTCCGCAAAACAAATATGTAAGTACCTATCCACATTTCACTGGTAATAGTTCAGTAATTCACCTCCCCAGTGAGCATTATTATGACAGACATAAAAGTGTACCAGTAATACCAAAGCTATGACGTCACCAAAAACGATACATAATCAAACCTGACCTAACCTAACCTTTACAGCAATTATGGTCACAGGGACCCACGTTTAGAACACTCCGCTCGCATTCGCTCGCTGCACTGTGGCCCTACCGGGGGGCTGTGCCCCCCCCAGACCATCTTGTAGACATTCAGAGATAACCCATTTTTCAGTGTGTCTTAACCCGCGCACTTCAGGGGGGGGGGGGTTGATTTCCGCCCCCCCCCCCTCAGGTTTTTCAAAGGTAGCGAAAAAACGGCGGCGCGCAGCGCCACCGGGTTTTCGCACACCTGTCAGAACATCAATTGCCCACACTTTGAAGAAGAAAAAATAACCTCGGGTCATCTCAGGTCAGGTCACCAGACCAGGTCAAGTGACCCCACCACCAAAAATGTTTGCAGTTGTGCCAAAGCCAGAGTTTTTCACCGATCAGTTTGAAACTTACAGGATGTCATGGGGGCATAAGTACTTACAATTCGTATATCTCGGAATTTTGATATCGGTGACTTAAGGTCAGGTCAATTTCGTAACCTCCCCATAATAAGTCAATGGGGAAATATACAAATGCTAAGGATATGCATGATATTAGTCCAATTACTTCTGAATTATGTTATTATAGGATATTATTGATGATCCAAGTGTAATTTTTGTTCAGTGACCCCTATTGGGTCATTTGAGGTCATGCGAGGTCACCATCACTTTTTTGTCAATAACTCCCGACATAATGAAGATAGAGAAGTAAAACAGACATCAATGTGTTTGTCTCGTCGAGACACGTCTTCCCATTTGCAACATTCCCTACTTAGGTCACCACTTGACCTTGACCTGAGGTCAAATTTTTAAGTTAACTTAACACGGTCACCATGTATATTATTCAAAGTGCCTTGACAAGATAAACACAATGGCTTAAGCAGTTTTCCGTTATCTTTATTACATAAAAAGTTAATAGCGAAAAACGATTAAAAAAAATCATTTTTTTCCTTTTTTGACCTCTGCAGCCTCAAATATTGACCTGAGATCAAATTTGAGGACACCTCAGCGATTGCAAATTTCACTGGCTGGCGTTTGCTTTTTTCGGTGTGTTTCTAACTAGCACAGTTTCTGAGATATCTTTCTGAGGAATTTCTGGAGCGATGTCCTAAAACAGGAAAGAACTGGAAAATTTGACTTTGATGACCTCTGGTGACCTCAATTTTGACCTGACCTAAAACAATACTGAAATACTTTCGATAGAAAATGTGTCAAGCTATCAAATTCCGTTTTCTGCTTATCGCTGCGTAGCGTAGTTTTCGAGATCTCAGGGGGGGGGGGGCGGAAATCAACCCCCCCTGCAGTTCGTGTTCGGCACAAAGCCCCTGCAGTGCGCGGGTTAATATTACTGTCAGCTGACTACTCTTCTTCTGGGGGACCTCAAGAACACCATAAACTGGTGAGGTGAATTACTGAACTAATGCTAGTACTTCATCATTTCACCCCAATTGCAGACAATTTTAGGGTTAAATAATATACTAAGCATAACCATGTGTTAGGTACCAACTTCAGTTCACACACTGGCTGACAGTCTGCTCAATGATTGCGACGTTTGATTTGGACAAATGCTAACAGAGGTTATCATTTTTGTCTTTTAGAATATGCTGCATGCTCCAGTCTCCACACTCCACAGCACCACCATGATGGAGGGTGACAGCGGCATGGCGTTGGAGCAGTACCATTGCTGGCTTCCGCACAAGGCCTGAAGAACAGGAACATCTTCTATTTGAAGCTGTGATGGTGGTGTGCAGGCCTGTTTCTACAAGATGGACAGAGTTTGCTTGCCTTGTTCAGTGAGCATTTCCCATGGACGCCTGTGTAAAGAGTGTGGAGGATTTGATGCAACGTCATGCCGATTGTGGTGCAAATTTGTCTGTGTTTTTAGGGTTTATACCTTATAGTCCCTAAGGGTTATAGTTCAATGCAGTCAATACAATGTATTCCTTGAGCATGTCTTTCTGCTATACTACATCAGTTACTGATGATCCCAAGCTCATGACCTCTGCAAGTTGATTGGTAGATGGTGATACACGAGGACAGCATACAGACAATACATTGATGATGATTGATGTTGATGTTGTTTATAATTACTATGCTTCACAGAACCAGCTTTTCTCTCAGGAAACAAACACAATCACACATTATCTATATATTTTATTTATCTTGAGGATGAATAGCACTGTTCTTTTATGATCATCAAATATGTCACATACACATTACACAGTCATGAACGAGGTTAAATGTCAGCAAATAATTACAAAGCATATTTAGCAACAGTAATAGAACGTCACAGATTGTTAGCTGTCAGACTTGATACTTTGCAAACATTACTAAGCATTGGTTTTCGCTGGTATGCATATTGCATAATCTATATTTTTTTCTGGAAATGACAATATTTACAAATTATGTTAAATAATTACTGACATCCTTGTTCTGAAATATATCATGCAGACTAGGCAGTAGGCATGTTGATTGGATATTAGCACACAATATATTCTGAAATTCTCACACCTCACCACTTCTGCTGCTATAAGGCAGAATAGCAGGAATGGGTGCATCATTGATCATGTTCACTGAATAAGGTAGGTACCTAAACACTATGTATGCAATTACTCTGGTTTAAGCACACTGGCCGTCTTGCAGCTCCAATGTTAGGATCACATCAGTCACATTCTTGAATATGTTTGAATCTTCAAGCTGAGCTGAAGACCCAACAAATGGACAAACATTAATTCAATGGTATGCAGCTTTGGCTTCAGTTGCTCCAGGCTCCAGCTACAAGTTCCGAAGGGAGTTGATAATGCTGATGAGAGCAGCCACTCTGTGAAAGGGAGGAATGGGTCAATGATAATTTTACTGGTATTCATATTTTTAGCAAGAAAGTATTGTGGTAAGTTTCAATTCCACTAAAAACTTGGTTAGGCACAAGAGAAAACAAAGGATGTTTCTATTAGTGGTTGATCTGAGCCCTGAGGAGTTTACCTGCAAAAAATATCCAAGTTAAAATGTGTTGATGAGGCCTCTTGTCAACAAGCTAAATTCTACCAAACAAAATATTTCCAGATTTAGGCAAATTCAATAAGTTAACTCTTAGTAAAAGTCGGCATTGGATTCATGGTGACCTCAAACACTAAGGCCTGTCAATGACGAGGAATAGCGAAAATGATAATTGCATAGCTACTTACTGATTTGTTTTGTGGAAGAAATTCAAAGTTAACTCTTGCTCAAGGCCCATCTTCGTCCAATGTTGATGACTTGATGTGAGTGATGTGTTGAAACCAATTTCCAATGATGTTCAATGAATTTCCAATGACAATGAAACCAATGATTTACTTGACTCAGTACAAAATCACCAACACTGATCACTTATAAGCCTCTAGAAACACAATCACCAAGACAGTGTAGCGCGACGATCACGACGACCTTGACAACCCGGCCGACGGCAATGTAAATACAAACTGACGCCTGGGCCCTGTCTATTTTTTTCAGTCGTTTTGCTACAAATAATGGCGCAATTGTGGTCACCGTTTTTGCCGCATTGGCTGTTGGTGAAACTCGCCGTCAGTAAATGACAGTAAATCTGTCAGTTCATTTTTTAGGTCGGCGATTATTTTGTTCGTGCGTTGGTGAAATTCGCCGTCAGTTTTGTCGGCGAAAAAATAATCACCGACGTCATTTTTTGTGTGGGTAAAACTGGCCTCAGTTGTTTATTTATTGCCGAATATCAAACATCATAACGCGATTGTTAACCATGGATTAGGAAAGGATGGACGTTGTATAGCAGCTATTTGCATGTTTCCTGTTGAGAATGTAATTGAAAATCCCTTGGATAAGGACCGGCACATCATCAGTCGAATGAATGTTTACAATGGCTGATGTTATCAGCTATTACTTTCCGGGAATGCATTGAAAGCAGTGTTCGTCACGGGCCCACCAAACTCCAGCCCGGCCCGGCCCAGGCCCATGAACACCAAGCCCAGGCCCGGACCAGGCCCGGTCAAATTAATAATATTGAGGCCCAGGCCCGGTCCGGCCCGTTCAGATTAAAGGGACACTCCCACCTTAACATTAGTTTTGAGTTGAGATAGCCATGTTGTTGAATTTGCAATGAAATTAAGTAGGGTAGCAGTTAAAACAACCACATAGGTCTAATCAAAAAGAAATTCGAGCTTGGTCTTGACAATTGTAACGAATAAACCCCACGTGTATTTGAATAGGGGTCTAAAGCCGATGACGTCACCTCTCTTTACCAAATGGTGATGATAGTCGACTTGTTTTAAGGTTAGACTTGGAGATATGTGCGTGTTTCAAATGGTTTGGTAATTGGTTTGTTTTGTATTCAAAGCGCCAGAATTGTCTCGAAATAATTGTGCCATACTTTGGCAGCGTAAAGTATTTCTGTATAGCTCTCTAGAGCTAAATATGACGTCATCAACCCAAATATTAAAACTTAACTTTTTATGAAATTGAGCACTGTTTGCGAGAAACAAATGTCATAATCGAGCTCGGCAGCAATTACTTCATATTTTGCACCACAAGCGGCGTACATTTGACAACTTTTTGGAAGGTGGGAGTGTCCCTTTAAAGGAATATTGCCACCTCCGAAGGATTTCTAAAAAGCAACTTAAATGAATGGTGGGGATCAACAATCATGTATGCTCAAGCTCAAACTTGCTCCTGCAGCACCTAAAGCAGTGTATCGGCAAAGCATTTTTTATTTATTTCTGACTCCAAACCGTTGGTCCCCGCTGTGCTCAGTACTAGATGCATGATGTCCGCTCTCATCCAGTTTGGCTGTGGTATTGGCGCCCGCCCAAAGCCGAAGCGTACGAATTCGCCGAGACTTGACCTTGAAAAGTATATATGTGTTATAAGGTATAGATCACATAACTCCTACGGTCCCAAAGTCGAGCCATAGCATTTCTTGCTGTTTTATTATGTAAGAGGCTAAGGTTGTTGGAAATACAATTAACTGCATAGGCTTTTTAATTGTAAAGTGCACAGACGGTATGGTGATGCTGAGTTTGCAACATTCAACAGAAAATAACAGTCCGCAAAGAAGTGATTCTAAATAGTGATGTGGCGACTCCAATTTTACGAATGCTTGGCAAGCATGAGTGGTGCACATGTATTTTTCTATCTAATGGGGGAGTTTCGGGAACCAAATTTTGCAGGTGAAATCGGACACGCTTAATCGACCGATACACACCAAAAACTCCATATTGGTCAGCGAGGTGGCAATGTCCCTTTAAGCATATCATTATTTTCACAAAATTTGCAATAATTATCCTAGCATATTTACTTGTATACTATAAATGTGAAACAATGAACCACCTATGCTAACCAAAAAAACAAAAAGCCACAGCCACAGCAACACTATGTTGCTGTGTAGGTGAACTGCTGGTTAAAACATTGTTTAGCTCTGAGCTGAGCTTGTGCGACGCGCGCATTACTTCAAAATTGTCATGCCCAAGCCCATCCAGAGCCCAGTGATTTCCTTAAAGTTGAGGCCCGGCCCAGGCCCAGCCCAGGCCCAGCCCATGGCCCATAGGACCAGCCCAGCCCATGGCGAACTCTGATTTAAAGTACTGGTTTTTAATGCATGCTGAAACAGACATTATCGTTAAGCATTGTTAAAACAAAATAATAGTATAATGCCGACAGCCGCTTATGAAGATATGCAATATATATTACACCCGTCCCGACCATTACTATCTCACTGTTAAAATGTCATACAACAATGTCACTCAAGAGCGGATCCAGCCGGCCGTTGGGGGGGGGGGCGTTTTTAGCGGACCTTACCTAACCCCAATTTCTAATTTCTTCCCGGATTTGGGCCAGTTTATTTTGCAACCACATGATTTCTAATGATTTCCTTATTTTTATGTTTTTGTGTTTTATAGCTTTTCGACCTTTTGGGATATCGAAAAAGGAAAGATGTAGCTTGCAGTTTGTATTGCTCCGACATTGCCTTACACTGAGCAAAACTATGTGAATTGTCAGCTGTACCCAGGGCCGTCGCCGATAATTGTGATTGGGGGAGAGATCGGCTGAAATGACGAAAAACATGTACCCCATTTGGTATGCGTGTATTTAAGCATTTGCAGCATTTGTAATGTAGATTGTCATGTTTATAGTATGTACTTCTTATTTAGCGCCCCGAAAAGGCGCGAAATTTGTACGGGTTTGCCTGATAAACCCCAGAAACATAGGCGGTGGACCTTGTAGAGAATAAGAAGCTAAACATGCTATTCATTCAATTCACCGTTACAACGAGCCAAAGATGATGGCGCTGGCTTCGTTATGACGATGGCCACTGATGTGACGCCGCGAAGCGGCATGGAAATTGTAATTTTAGGTCGTGGAAAACGAAATTTTAATATTGGAACCAGACAGTGAGTGGAGCCAAGCCTCAGGAACCCCTATTCCTGGTTGCACATTTCGGTATGATGACAAATATTGAAATTAAGGTAGTTTTTCATATACATATTCTTCAGATAGTAAATCACGATGACCTGTGGCAGTCAACGCTCATATGATAGTAACTGTTGCATATGTACCGAACTGTAACAAACAACTGGTAACAGTGCAAATGGTTTGCAAGCAGCAAGAGACAGAGCGACTTTTCCGCACATAAATGGTAAATGCGGATCTGGAGGAGCCTGGGGCGAGATGGCTTGGGGAGATGGTCCTGGCCTGGTCCCACTATTAGCTCTTCGGTCCAGCAAGTTGGGCACCGCTGGAGCAGCTTTCGGATGCCGATGTCCGCGTCTTTGCGTTCGCGTTGCCTTTTTTCGGAACTCGGCAGACTAGCTAAACATGTAGCCCGCTTGAAAGTTAATATTTTATGAAGGGAGTGGACCCTGGGGCTAGCAATTAGGTACCGCCAAGGAGAGACTTTCCCTGACACTTAATTATTTTTCTTCCCCATTTTCCAAATTTGTATTAGGAATTGCGTATTTTGTGTCATGCCGCGAAGCGCATGACACAAAAATTTGGATTTGGAAATTTGGATAGCTGGATTTTGACTGCAGCAATGGCAATTTTTACAACTGTACGTCCAACCGTTTGAGAGGGGGGGGAGGGGGCAAATCATAGTTTCAGGACCTTTGGGGGAGGGGTCATGACCCCTTTACCCCCTGGATCCGCCCCTGATGTCACTTTGACTGACGACGAGTGGCACCAAATGTTTTAGTAAAACCAGCATATATGCTGAAATTTAAGCACTTCGCTTAAAGGAAACAGTTCACCTTGTCAATGGGGTTTTGAGTTGAGATAGCCAAGCTGTACTCCATGTTTGAAAATTGACTTGAGAAGCTGTCACATATTCATAAAAAAACCTTAATTATTTCAAATTGGCTCAACGGAGTCCTAGAAGCCGGAACGAGTGGGCATCGTATCTCCCATTGCTGATTGGCTGATTTATTGATCTCCAAAAGCTGATCTGCAAAAACAACGATGACGTATTGCTTCGGGAATAAGTATTATAAACATTGAAATATATAGCACTGGATAAGAACATGTTGTTTCAGTACCATATTCCCTTGATTGCACGAATACACTTTGTGAGGTATATGTCGTGATTGTTACTAAAATCATCTATAAAACACTTTTCTCAGCAATATTCTTAGTGAAATTATACGTCACGTGCGTGCAGATGACGTCACGATGACATTGCGTGCTTTTTAGCAATCTGATTTCGCATTAATTCACTCCATTCAGATGAAAAGTCTGAATTCGTACCAAATAGCTGACATCATTTGCTTTTCCGCGTCCATATATATTTGTATGGCTTACTAGTACCATGATAATTCATTTCTAGCTTCTCTCAATCATTTCTGAGCTTTTTTAGGGTGAACAGTTTCCTTTAAGAGTGTTGAGCATTCTTTCAATTCTGACAGCATGCTTGGCGCAAGTCTCAGGCAAGTCTCAGGCGGCGGTGCTCGGTCAGGCAGGAGGGCAGGAAAGGAGGAGGCAGAGCCGCCGCGCCACCGCGCCGGTCCCTCTAGGAGAGGAGGAGGCAGAGCCGCCGCGCCACTGCGCCGGTCCCTCCAGGAGAGGAGGAGGCAGAGCCGCCGCGCCACCGCGCCTGTCCCTCCAGGAGAGGAGGAGGCAGAGCCGCCGCGCTACTGCACCGGTCACTCGGCGCCGCCACCCGCCGCGCCGGTCACTCCAGGAGAGGAGGAGGCAGAGCCGCCGCGCCACCGCGCCGGTCCCTCCAGGAGAGGAGGAGGCAGAGCCGCCGCGCCACCGCGCCGGTCCCTCCAGGAGAGGAGGAGGCAGAGCCGCCGCGCCACCGCGCCGGTCCCTCCAGGAGAGGAGGAGGCATAGCCGCCGCGCCACCGCGCCGGTCCCTCCAGGAGAGGAGGAGGCAGAGCCGCCGCGCTACTGCACCGGTCACTCGGCGCCGCCACTCGCCGCGCCGGTCCCTCCAGGAGAGGAGGAGGCAGATCCGCCGCGCCACCGCGCCGGTCCCTCCAGGAGAGGAGGAGGCATAGCCGCCGCGTCACCGCGCCGGTCCCTCCAGGAGAGGAGGAGGCAGAGCCGCCGCGCCACCGCGCCGGTCCCTCCAGGAGAGAAGGAGGCAGAGCCGCCGCGCCACCGCGCCAGTCCCTCGGCGCTGCCACCCGCCGCGCGCCGGGCCCGCCCGACAGCCGCAAAAACGGCGCTCGTTAGCATTTCGCAAACCTGTTTGTGTGAGTGATTGGGCGACGAGAGGCGGATTATTGAGCGTCTGACTCCTCCCGCCGCCGCCGCCGCCGCCGCCGCCGCCGCCCCCGCCGCCGCCGCCGCCCCCGCCGCCGCCCCCGCCCGACCGTTACCGCCGCCAGCACCCGTGCCGATAGACCATACCTTTGGAATGGAGGAATGCAGCATGACTCGTTAGATGCAAATTACAATGGGGAATCCATTGGTTTATGGGAGTCAAATTATGTAATTGGAATTCAAATTCATGTATGACTTAAATGCCAGCATTTGCACATATTTAGCAGTTTTGTAATGTGTTTTAAATGCCTGCCAAAAATACACATCTAGATGCATAGGAGGGCGGGGCTACAGCCCTGGAACAGGGGGCGGGGCTATGCCACACCACTTTTGGTTCAACATATTTGCTAAAATCTTTGCTTTTGGTTAATGTGGAAAATTTGAGATAGCAAGAGATTCGCCAAGACGAGAAGAGCTCAAATCTGCAAAAAATGCTTTCACTGACACCCCCCCCCCCCCTCCACACACACACACACACTTTGCATGACATTCCTACGTCTTTGTATACGAGAACTTCTTTAAAAAAAATGATGATAACGCAACTGAGAGTAGAAGTAAGATAGTTTCTACAAGATCTCCTAATCTTGTAAAAAAAACAACGTTTATTGAGGTACCGTACCTGGCATATAAATGAAAACTAGAATAACAATAATCTAGAATACATGGAGCTAAGGTACAAGAGTTAAGGCGTAGAACAGTACAGTCATGGAAGCAACTGCGGTGGCAATACAGTGGCGGCGGAAGGTATTTTCGGATGGGAGGGGGGGGGAATAGAAACCCAGGGGTCCCTCGGCCAAAAGTCCCCCCAAAAAGGCGCGAAATGGTATATCCTCATATTTAGGCCACTATATTTTGCAGGGCCCCTAAATGGTCACAAAAAAATGTCGGACAGGCCCATGTTGAAGTCTCAGGCCTTCCGAGGGCCCCCTCAGGCAGGCCGACTGAGGGCCCCCTCAGGCCGACTGAGGGCCCCCTCAGGCAGACTGAGGGCCTTCTGTCGGCCTTGGAGGGCTCTCATGCTGGCTGGGGGTACCTCAGGGCCCTCGGACATTTGTTCGGTAAAAACAAATCGAACTAACTTCTTGGAGGGCCCCTCTTACAAATGTATGGGGGGGGGGGCAAAATCATGTTTGCCCCCACCCAAAATAAAACTTCTTGAGTGGGGGGCAGCTGCCCACCCTGGGGGAAGCTGCCCTCTTCCGCCGCCCCTGTGTCAATATTGCCATTGCAAATAACTTAAAGGAAACAGTGTTCACCTTTAACATGGAGTTTTTAGTTGAGATAGCCAAGTTGTAAGTCCATGCTCGAAAATGGACTTGAGAAGCTTTCACATCTTCATAGAAACCCATTAATTAATTAAAATTGGCTTACCAGAGTCCTAGAAGCAGGGACGAGTATCCGTCGTGGGCTTCCACCGCTGATTGGCTGATTTGGCGTATGATTATGACGTATGGCTTGGGAAATAAGTATTATACACATTGGAATATATAGCGCTGGACAAGAACATGCTGTTTCCGTATCTTATTCCCTTCATTGCACGAATGAACTTTGAGAGATATATCGCTAAAATCGTCTATAAACCGGGCGATTAACATAGGAACAAAATATTTCATAGACAAAACAATTTTACAAACAGATAAAACGCGTCTCATTTTCATGTTATTTCGAGATGTTTGCTGGTATCGAAAGGCGTAAATCAGCCTAGCCATTGCAATTTAGTATTGTGAAAATTTGGGCTGTGAGACACTGCCACACAGCCCAAACGCGTGTTTCGCCCAGATCTTTGGCGGTTTTCGCCGGGCGCTTCCGTTCGGGAGAAATTCGATGCGGCGTCAGCCGTCAACGCGGCAGCAAAGGACCTTTGTGACAGGCGCCAGGAATGTTTCGGGACATTTTGAATGTGCGATCTTTTCTAATGGTTTAATATCTTTTTTAAATCTCCTTTTAATGGTAAATATCATTAACTTATGTAACAGTTACATATTGCTGCAAGGAGATCGGCGGGCCGTCCAGACTTAGATTACAAACAGAACATTATATTTCGATGCATTTTGCTTAGCCGTGTAACGTGTTCTTCGCGTATACCTAATTATTTTATGTGTAGACTCCGAGTCCTATTGTTAAAGGGAATAGGTCACCTTGAAAGTTGTCTTGAAATTCAACCATACGGTGCATCTTGAGCTCAAAACTACGAATATGACTTTGGTTTGAACAACTGATGGATATATGTGGAGAAAGAAGTAAGTTTTCCTTTATATTTCACGAAAAAATCGTAGATGGCAGCTGGCGTTCTGGCTCCGCCCCGCTCCGCCTGACGCCAAGTACAGTCTCTGACAAGGGACCGCCGCGCCGCCCGGGCGGCTGAGCGGATATTAACGAGGCGTCGTGATCAGATACTACGTGCCAGAGGATGTACCTGCCTCCGGCGGCGAGCGTTCATGTCCCGGCCGTGGCCCGGAACAGCGGACATGAAACCGGGCCCACTAGTCCTGTGTCGAAATTACTTAACGTAGGGAGGTAATTCTTTCACCACAACCCATTTTTAGATCTGCTCTACAAATCTGCTATCTCAGTCCAAAACCCCATGTTAAAGGTGAACTATTCCCTTTAACATCGTCGAAGAGCATTTTCGGTCAACTGACAGAATGAAGAGTCAAATCGAAAGCCTTAGGACATACGCACACTGCGTTTTAATTCTTGCCTATTTTCAAATTAATTCCAAGCTGATGCCAACATATAAACAGGCCGTTTGTAGCGGTGAAGTATTTACCGTGGTGATCTACATATATTTACCAAACTTATTTTTATTAAAAAAAATCACGAAACAGTGCCCCCCCTCCCCCTCGCGACTGCTTCACCTACGTTTGTCCCCTGGCGCCGCCACTGCAAATGTGTATCAACTATCAACTAATATAGCTATCTGAAAGATTACGTGTTATTGCAAATTAGAGGACAATACATAAGAGACGTTAACAAACACGTGTTGGGATTCACGGAGAACTGACACGGTGCAGTTCCAGGGAAGGTGCCGCTGGGTCAGCGTTCGGGGATCGTTTAGGGCTGCCCCTGTCCCATTGGACGTCACGCCACCCCAGTCCGCCCTCCCCTCCCCACTTCTGCCGCCGCCATTCTGATTGATGATGGCAGGCCGTCATTTGCATGGCCACCAGCGGAGCCGGTCGAGCCGCCACTGATCCTGCACGTCTGCAGCCAAGGTCAGCGAACGCCGGGCAGTGATGCTCGCTGGCATCCAGTCGCCGGCCGAGTTCCAGCAATGGGCGGCTGTTGACGTTCCATGAAAGCACGCGCGATCGTCGGGAAACACGGAAAGGCGTGGAAGCGACCTGCGTCATTTGTGCCTGCTACAATTTCACTGACGTCGTGCCCACGTCACCACGAGCTGATGTGCGGCGCAGTATCTGAGCCACCTGATTGGTTCGCAAGGTTGCAAGGCCGCTGCAGCGGTGCCCGGTATGACTGCCCGCTGGGAATGCACATATGGTGGGCCGGTTTAACGTTATTTGTTCATGTCCTGTGCAAATTAGGAATTAGGACATATGGTGGGCCGGTTTAACGTTATTTGTTCATGTCCTGTGTACATTAGGAATTCAGACATATGGTGGGCCGGTTTAACGTTATTTGTTCATGTCCTGTGTAAATTAGGAATTAGGACATATGGTGGGCTGGTTTAGCGTTAATTGTTCATGTCCTGTGTAAATTAGGAATTAGGACATATGGTGGGCCGGTTTAACGTTATTTGTTCATGTCCTGTGTAAATTAGGAATTCAGACATATGGTGGGCCGGTTTAGCGTTATTTGTTCATGTCCTGTGTAAATTAGGAATTCAGACATATGGTGGGCCGGTTTAGCGTTATTTGTTCATGTCATGTGTAAATTAGGAATTAAGACATATGGTGGGCCGGTTTAACGTTATTTGTTCATGTCCTGTGTACATTAGGAATTAGGACATATGGTGGGCCGGTTTAACGTTATTTGTTCATGTCCTGTGTAAATTAGGAATTAGGATAGCACTCGTGTATCAGTACGTTCCACTCGTGGTGTTACTGAGACTCATGTGCTGGAATGTTTGTCGCTGCAATGCGTTTCTAGAATGACAATTACTCGAGGCGGAACAATTATTTATTTATTTCACGTTACTTACTGCTGAATAAGCAGATTGGCCGGATTAGCCGAATCTATAATGCTGCGTGAAGGGGCGAAATGGCTGTCACCATGGCGTGCTACTAGTGATCACCGTTTGAGCTGGAAAATTAATAATTCATTGATGCTGCATTTCAATTATGTGGCGATGGCAGCTCTAACTATGCATGTTTCAATATCCTTGGTAGGTCGCAAACATACGTTGCTTAGCAGTTGAGCCATACTACAATTGATTTTTTTCTTTCAAATTTACTCTTGCCTAGTTTGGACAAACTTTGTCTGGCGGTTGCGGACAAGACAAAATATCTCTGTTTGCCAAAAAGTACTCAATACGATCTCTGGTAACGTGTTTTCTTGTGTAAAGTCAACGGCCATTTTAACGTGTTTTGCGTTACGTGTTACCGTAATGTCTGAGCGGCCTGTAGGTTGGACCTAGGACCATAGGTTGGACCTGTCCGGAAGTGACGTGACGCGTCAGGAGCAGTATAGTGACGATGTGACGTGACGTGACGTGCTGGGTTCAGAGGAGAGACGGTCTGCCCTCTCACCAGTCATGTGCAAATTTATAAATGCCACGGTGCGAACACTGATATCGCAGTGATTCGCGACTGGTGGATAAATGTATGGACGGATGTGGACGAACACCATCCAGTAAGCAATCGTGACGTCACGGGATCGTGACGGGACCTCTAACATCTTTGTATCCGTGAGTGTATCGTATTTCTGTTAAAAAGTGATTTGCTCATTATTATTCACTTGCGGAACATTGAAGGAACATGTGGTGTACCCACGGGCGTCGCCAAACATTTTTGAGTGGGGGGAGTCGGTTGAAATTACGAAAAAAATGTACCCCCATTTTTTGCGTGTATTTAATTCTTTGCAGCATTTTTATGTGGATTTGCATGTTATAGTAGGTACTTGTTATTTAGCGCCGCCAAGCGGCGCGAATTGTTCTACGGGTTTTCCTGATAAAACCCAGAAATATATGCGGTGGGCCATGTAGAGGATAAGAAGCTAAACATGCCATTAATTCAATTCAGCGTTACGAGGGACCGAATACGATGACGATGACTTGGTTATGACGATGGCCACCAATGTGATGTCGAGAAGTGGCGTGAAATTGTAATTTTAGGTCGGGGAAAACGGAATTTTAATATTGGAACCAGACCGTGAGTGGAGCCAAGCCTCAGGTAACCCATATTCCTGGTTGCATATCTCGGTATGATTACAAATATTGAAATGAAGGTAGTTTTGCATATACATTAGCCTCAGATAGTAAATCACGATGACCGGTGGCAATCAGCACTGAATATTACGTATGATAATAATAACTATACATATGTACCGAACTGTGTAACAAACAACTGGTAGCAGTGCAAATGGTTTGACAACAGCAAGGGGCAGAACGACTTTTCCGCGCATAAATGGTCCCTGTGGATCTGGAGGAGCCATGGGGGGAGGGGGGGGGGGAGATGGCTTGGGGAGGTGATCCTGACCTGGTCCCCACGATTAGCTCTTAGGTCCAGCAATTTGGGGACCGCTGGTGCAGCTTCCGGGTGGCGATATCCGCGTCATTGCGTTCGCGTCGCCTTTTTCTGAACTCGGCAGACTAGCTAAACATGTAGCCCGCTTGCAAGTGAATATTTATTGAAGGGAGTGGGCCCTGGTGAAATTCATTTTCCCATTTTCCAAATTTGTATAAGCAATTGCGAAACTTGTGTCATGCCGCGAAGCGGCGCGTAATTTTCATTTTTGTTTACTGTGGATAGCTGGACTTTGACTGCTGCAAAGGCAATTTTTACGATAAATTGTTAACTTTCTCCGCAAAAGTGAGGGTCAACCACCCCACCTTCTGAGAGTGGGGGGGGGGGGGGGTCCGGTCCCCCCGACCCCTCCCCCCGCAGGTGACGCCCCTGCATGTTCCGAATGAAATTTCCTTCGTTTTCCTTTCGGAGCAGCGGTGTGTCGAAGAAAAAAACGAAGGAAATTTCATCCGTACCTGACTGAGCCCATTTCCACGTCGCAGGGGTGCGGAATCCTATTCAGTTGAGGGGGCTCGCTGGGCCCGCTTCAGCCCCCCCCCCCCCCAACTTGGCTTCAGCCCCCCAACTTCGACGAGGAAGTGGGTCAAATCCGGGGAGAAATATGTATTTGTGTGGATTTTGATGGTACTTTAAACGATTTTTCCCAGTTCAGCCCCCTCCCCCAACTTTTCTGGAGACAGGTGCGGGTGCCACGTCGTATTTTTCATATTCCAATCTTTATTCTAATAGGAATTACATGATAACAGGAATCAGCTTCCGCCATAAAAAGAGTATGTGTGTGTGTGTGTGGGGGGGGGGGGGGGGGGTCGGACCCCCGTCAGCGACGCCCCTGGGTGTACCTATAAATCGCATTTGTATTATTTCGTCAGTCATTTCCCATTTAGAGCGTTCTAACGTTTTAGCATCTCGGGTAAAAATAAACGAATATGCCTGCACATTTGCAACAACAACAACAACAACAACAACAACAACAACAACACACCCTGCAACAAATGGTCACCATAGGTGACAATCTGCGTTTAGTATCGACAGTATCGATATTGACACCATAAGCGCAACCAACTATAACATTTGCCTTTCACCAGGCCTTGGATTTCTAACCACCATCCACTGCACTGACAAACACCACCCATTGTCCTGCACGTGTCAGGTCACGGCGTATCTGTCCCATTCCTTCCCTGTCGCCTCTCGCGCCGCTCCTCGCCGCGTACCTGTCCCATTCCTGCCCCGTCGCCTCTCGCGCCGCTCCTCGCCGCACTGACAGCGGCCCGAGCGATCGGCGCCAATCTTGGCGCGGCGACGGCGGGCGGCGCGCGCCGGCCGCGTTCCCGCGCCGTGCCGCCGCGTGTTTCGTCGGCACCGGCGCGTGGTCCTGGCTCCCGGCCAACGTCGACGGCGACGCGGGGTCGAACAGTCCGAGCCACGGTCCGGCGGCGCGAGCGGCACTGCGACTCAGCAACCGGCGATAGACGGGCAAACAAATGTGTTAATAAATGTGGGGAATGTTTGTGCACACATGATACAAACACTACCGATACGATTATTGATTTTATTTGGACTTGCGATTTTTGGGAATTTGTCGTATTGGAACATTTTTCTTCGCCTTAAGGCGGCCGCACACTGCGCCATTCGGCGCGCGATACCACTGCGAAATTCCGCCTCGGAAAATCGCGGCGACACTGCGGAATATCGTCCTTGTTCCGGCGGATTCGGCGCTGTCTGCTCGCGAGATTCCCCCCGCCGACCTACTCCCTCTCCCTACTCGCAACGCTTCGCTTCGCAACGCTCTGTCTCCCTACTCGCAACGCTTGATGGCCATTTTTCGACGAAGATATGAAGATATAAGTTTAGAACCACGAGACTTTTACATAATAAATTTCACAGCGGCAGGAACATGCTGTGCAAAATTTGTACCTCTACTTGCATATATTCGCCACTGACACTGTTAACCTGATAAATGTTTCCTGTCCACGGTTCCGCGGCGTTAAGAAGCGGAAAAAGCTCGTCCGGGCCAACTTTTTCCCGTCATTCCGCCAGCGGACACTCGGCGCGTTTAGCTTGTGTTTTTCATCGTTTCGGCTGCCGCGGACGCGGAAAATCACTGAAAATGAGCGAACAATCGTAGCGATATCGCGGAGTCCGCGCGCCTAATGGTCTAGTGTGCGGCCGCCTTTACGGTGAGATAATCAACATCGTTTTTAGGCGCAGCTTTATCGAAATTGAGGTATGCAAAGGTTTCCAAAGCGTGCAGAGAGTCTGTTCCTTTTATTTCCTATGCACCTTTGCAGCTGAAAAAAACGACATTTTGATGACCACTGAGTAGAAGCAATATCAAGAGGAGATTGACAGAAGCTTCAGGTTGAATACTGTTCCTGCTTGTTATGTTTCCAGCGCCGAATAAGGTTTTTACGCCGTGACACCTGCAGCCGCTTATGCCGACTAAGCAGCAGTGTTGAATAAACCTGGTCTTTCTTTCTCAATTAAAAGTGGTAAGCGGAACAGAAGTTATTCACTGGCATGTTTAATGTTGCATTTAGAAGTTTCGCACGGCCAGTGCCGTTGTTTACCGCATGGCTTTCGGCGCAGCAAGCCAAAAGCCAGAGTCTTAATATCGTTACAGCCGATCGTCAGATATTGATGTTATACATCCAGTTCCACAAACCTGACCACCTGTTTTGTCTTATTGCTTGTGTCCCAAAACATGCAGTCCGGAATGCCGGACGATGCTCACACGAAAATCTAGAGAATTTATACAGTCAATAGCCCAAATGTACCTATATTAATTAACTACTGTCCAATGCATTAAATAACACTGGTTGGTGGTTACCCAGGCCACAGATAATAGGAGACCTGGATTTGATACGCAATTTTCGGCCTCTTATTTTAGAGCCGAAATTCGAAACGGAGCTGTCAAGCTGATACACTTTTTTGTCTCGGCTCGTGAAAATGCGAGTTCAGTACCGTCGTTCACTGCTGTGTTTAAACTAAGAGGCCGAATATTTCGTGTAAAATCCAGGTCTATGTTATCTGTGCCCAGGCGTGTCGCACTAAGCTGATGCTAAAACGTTCCGTTGTATTTGTTTTACCGTTTTTCAAACAACTTTAGTGAACTAGTGAATAACGCCTTATAATCTTCGATAAATAACACGTATCTCGTGATCATTAAATGATCATCACGGAATGATCTACGAGGAAGATTACTGTGTTCAAATATCCGTTAGGCTCAGTCGCATGGGCGCCCGTCGCAGTCATTGTGTTTCAGTATCGACCAGGAATCGACAGCAGCCCTCCCTCTCTCTACTGAACGCCCCGCCGGCGCCGGCCTCATTAGGAAAATGGCGGAGGGACGCACCCCGGGGATCGGCCAGCACCTGCCAGCCTACCGCCGAGCCAGCACCGGGGCCGCCGAGGGCCGGCCGCCGGGCGCTCGCGGCGCGCCGGTGCTGGCCTTCTCGGGCCGCCTTGAATAGGCCGCCCGTAAATCGGGACCGGCGCGCCGTGTAATCAACTCGGCGGCCGCGATAAAACGCCGACCACTCATGCAATCTGAGAGGAGGGAGGCCGAGCCGGCAGTCGGCACCGCCGGCCCGCCACGCCGCAAAGATCGATGTGGACGTGCAATGTGCATGGACCTGGAGTGCGGTACATCAGGAGCTGTGGACGAGTCTACGGAGTGCTGCGGGGGAGGCCGCACCGTACAGCAAAGAGCTGTGAGAATGATGGGGGCTCACGCGCCGGCGGTCTGCCGGCGGCGGCGGGCGGCGGGCGGCGGCGGCGGCGGGAGCTCAGTCGGGCGCGGGCGGTGGCGCTGTGAGGTCGGCTGTTCCGCCGCTCCTGGAGTCCAGCGACAACGTTGGTCCTCGCCCCTGCTGGCGGCCGCTCCAACAATAGCAGTGTGATCGCCACCGATTTATAGTGACACGGTGGTGATCGCTTTCAAGAGGCGAAGGATTCCGGCCCGGCCCGGTGGGAGAATACCGTGCGTCGGTCCCAGGTGTGTGTGTGTGTCTGTGTGTTGGCTGAGGAGTGTTACCCCAGGAGGGGCCGTGTGCAGCTGTCGCCAGGCAGCGCGTGAACCCAGCTCTATTATTCCCCTCCTGTGAAGCGACAGTGCTACCGGTGGTGCTCCACAGCGCGCCTCAGTCGGGCGGCGAGCCCGGTGGTGTCGACACCGCGTGTCAGAGTGTCACACGGTGTCAGCGTGTCAGTGTCAGTGACACAGTGTCGGTGTCGGAAGGCCGGTTCCTGCGTGTCGTCGGTGTGACGGTCGGTACCGCGGGAGGAGGAGCGCCCCTCTCTCAGCTGGACGCGACGCTCGATACGTCGGCCAGACGGGACACGCCGCCGCCGCCGCCGCCGTCAAATATTGTCTCCGCTGCCGGCCATCGATTCCAGCTGCTCACAGCCGGGTGAGTAGGTACCGTCCCGGTCCACAGCGACGACACGACGACCAGAGACCTTCGGCTGTGACAGTCTGTTGGCTGATGGGACTGGCTGACTACAGTCTGTTGGCTGAGGCGACACAGACTGTCGACAGTTTAAACAGACTCTACAGTAACGACAGACTGTTGTTGCCTGAGAGGGCAGTCTAACAGTGACGGTAGACTGTTAACGGTATCGACAGACTGTTGGCAGTGACGGCAGACGGTAGGAAGGGAGAACAGACTGTTGACGGGGACGGTAGACTGCAGTAACGGGAAGAGACTGTCAACATCTGTCAACACTGTCGACAGCTTCAACAGTGTGTCGGCAGCTACTGTAAACTGTTGGCGGTTACTGCAGTCTGTTGACAGCGTTTCAACCGGACGATTCTTACAACACGTCGATTCTTACAACACGTCGATTCTTACAACACGTCGCTGACATTTGCGACACTTCGGCAAACGTTACGTGGTTACGACAAATTGTGGTCACTGCCATAGACGGTGAGTGATGCGAGGATGTCGCCAGGGAGGATACGACATAAAGGGAGTAAAGCCAATGTACACTAGAGCTGCCACTTTTCAGACCTGTGACTACCCCGCGCTGCACCGCAAACACTGTTCAACTACCCACCACTACCCACGTGCTCAAATAAGCTGTCAACTACCCACAACTACCCTCAAAATAAATTGTACTATTTTGGGATTGAATACAATTAAAGAAAAAAACAATATACACCCTTATTGTGGCGTTCTTCTGCCAAAATTGTCGGTATCTCAGATACTCGAAGCTCAACAGCGCACAGAGGACCTCCGAATACAAATAATACCAGCTCTGTGTGCTTCAGAGGTAGTACAACAGGGATGAGACTTCCTTCCACAATTTACCAGAAGTAGTGCGGAAAATGGTTTCTATTTACACGGATCACAGAAAGACGGACATTCTAGTAAATACTGTAAGGCAGTGCTCAGGTGATCGGTGTGTTCTGTGTTGGCCTCGCTGCTTGTCGGGTTGTAACGCTCCACACTACCAGGTGACAGGGTGACAGGGTGACAGGGTGACAGGGGTGGTGCCCCCGCGTCAGCCGTCGGCCGCCAGCCGTCCTCGAGCCGCGCTCAACAGCACGCCGCACTGCTCCCCGTACCGTGCGGTGGTGTAATGCCGCGTGCATACTGACATATACGCAGGCGGAGCAGGACGGCCGCAGTGTAAACAGCGGTCAGAACACCGTGTGGTGCCTACAGCAGAGGTGACCACAGTGACGTCACTGCAACGGATTCTGTATGAATGCTGTTTGCGTGATATCTTGATGACTGGCGGTGCGTTATTTTTTCGGCTTGATTACTTTGATGTAAGATACTGGGAAATGATGCGTTTCAGTTGCATGCAACTGAA
>JAXIVJ010008986.1:0-53111 GCA_036785665.1 Chirona hameri
ATATATATATATATATATATATATATATATATATATATATATATATATATATATATATATATATATATATATATATATATATATATATATATATATATATATATATATATATATATATATATATATATATATATATATATATATATATATATATATATATATATATATATATATATATATATATATATATATATATATATATATATATATATATATATATATATATATATATATATATATATATATATATATATATATATATATATATATATATATATATATATATATATATATATATATATATATATATATATATATATATATATATATATATATATATATATATATATATATATATATATATATATATATATATATATATATATATATATATATATATATATATATATATATATATATATATATATATATATATATATATATATATATATATATATATATATATATATATATATATATATATATATATATATATATATATATATATATATATATATATATATATATATATATATATATATATATATATATATATATATATATATATATATATATATATATATATATATATATATATATATATATATCTATATATCTATATATCTATATATCTATATATCTATATATCTATATATCTATATATCTATAAATCTATAAATCTATAAATCTATAAATCTATAAATCTATAAATCTATAAATCTATAAATCTATAAATCTATAAATCTATAAATCTATAAATCTATAAATCTATAAATCTATAAATCTATAAATCTATAAATCTATATATCTATATATCTATATATCTATATATCTATATATCTATATCTATATCTATATCTATATCTATATCTATATCTATATCTATATCTATATCTATATCTATATCTATATCTATATCTATATCTATATCTATATCTATATCTATATCTATATCTATATCTATATCTATATCTATATCTATATCTATATCTATATCTATATCTATATCTATATCTATATCTATATCTATATCTATATCTATATCTATATCTATATCTATATCTATATCTATATCTATATCTATATCTATATCTATATCTATATCTATATCTATATCTATATCTATATCTATATCTATATCTATATCTATCTATATCTATATCTATATCTATATCTATATCTATATCTATATCTATATCTATATCTATCTATATCTATATCTATATCTATATCTATATCTATATCTATATCTATATCTATATCTATATCTATATCTATATCTATATCTATATCTATATCTATATCTATATCTATATCTATATCTATATCTATATCTATATCTATATCTATATCTATATCTATATCTATATCTATATCTATATCTATATCTATATCTATATCTATATCTATATCTATATCTATATCTATATCTATATCTATATCTATATCTATATCTATATCTATATCTATATCTATATCTATATCTATATCTATATCTATATCTATATCTATATCTATATCTATATCTATATCTATATCTATATCTATATCTATATCTATATCTATATCTATATCTATATCTATATCTATATCTATATCTATATCTATATCTATATCTATATCTATATCTATATCTATATCTATATCTATATCTATATCTATATCTATATCTATATCTATATCTATATCTATATCTATATCTATATCTATATCTATATCTATATCTATATCTATATCTATATCTATATCTATATCTATATCTATATCTATATCTATATCTATATATATATATATATATATATATATATATATATATATATATATATATATATATATATATATATATATATATATATATATATATATATATATATATATATATATATATATATATATATAAATATATAAATATAGACAAGACATATACTAAAACGATCATTATCCAATTTCCTTCGTCCGACATTGATACCCCAAGGCAAACCATCTTCCATACATTAGCACTGCCCTCATTACTCGGTAATGAACACCCATATCTGTTACGGCTACTTTTAATTATTTACTAAATATTTCGTTTGAAACGAAACAAACTCGCCATTTTCCTATGACCGACACTTAAACATATTTAAATACAAATGATTAATCACAGGCACGCAATGGTCCGTGTGGGCCGAAGTGCCTTAAATTTAACAAAAGAAGAAAAAAAGACAAGTACGACTTTCGGTAAGACTGGGCTCTTGGTAAGATTGGGCCGTGCCGTGGGTGCCGTGGGCCGTGGGAGAGACCGTGCCGCTTCGATCGAACCGTCACTAGGTAGCCGTCTGACCGGAAATGGAACCGGAAATAGATCGGACCATTCCGTGTAATGGGCTGTCCGGCTGCCCACGTCAGCGCGTCCCTCCTCCCTCTAACTGCCCTCCTTACCCTCACCCTCCCCCGGACGAGATGGCCCTGGCTTCACGCACGGGAGCAATAGCCAGCGAGACTGATGGTCATGGTGGTGGTGTAGATATACCAGGGATTGTGATTTCAAAGTGCCTTTGGCTGCGGTATAATATGGTTCAGTTCGACAGGAATGGGGTTGCTGTGCTAGGCGTATAACAAATATAATTATCATATGTAACCCTTGAAGTGTCGATTCTAGACATGCACGCTCGAGCTGCACAAATCCTTTTCCAGAACCCAATTAGTATAACATGATCATGACATGGGAAATATTTCTCAGCCGAATCTCAAATCGAATTTACATTCTTACGAAGATCTCCGCAAACTCTGCGCTAGCCGGGGCGATGTGCCTATACAATCGGATCCAAGTCCTGTAAATGGTTTACTGGAAATCGTCCACAGTTATTGGAAGTACGTGACCTTAGACACTTCTGTATAATCGAATCGCATGCCTACAGGACGTCCCGACATTTCATCGTGGCTCGACAGAATGTTCACTGCGCCCCGGTCCATGCTTACAGGACGTCCCGACATTTCACCCTGGCTCGACAGAATATTCACTGCGCCCCGGTCCATGCTTACAGGACGTCCCGACATTTCATCGTGGCTCGACAGAATGTTCACTGCGCCCCGGTCCATGCTTACAGGACGTCCCGACATTTCACCCTGGCTCGACAGAATGTTCACTGCGCCCCGGTCCATGCTTACAGGACGTCCCGACATTTCACCCTGGCTCGACAGAATGTTCACTGCGCCCCGGTCCATGCTTACAGGACGTCCCGACATTTCATCCTGGCTCGACAGAATGTTCACTGCGCCCCGGTCCATGCTTACAGGACGTCCCGACATTTCATCCTGGCTCGACAGAATGTTCACTGCGCCCCGGTTCATTCTTACAGGACGTCCCGACATTTCATCCTGGCTCGACAGAATGTTCACTGCGCCCCGGTCCATTCTTACAGGACGTCCCGACATTTCATCCTGGCTCGACAGAATATTCACTGCGCTCCGGTCCATGCTTACAGGACGTCCCGACGTTTCATCCTGGCTCGACAGAATGTTCACTGCGCCCCGGTCCATGCTTACAGGACATCCCGACATTTCATCCTGGCTCGACAGAATGTTCACTGCGCCCCGGTCCATGCTTACAGGACGTCCCGACATTTCATCCTGGCTCGACAGAATGTTCACTGCGCCCCGGTCCATGCTTACAAGACGTCCCGACATTTCATCCTGGCTCGACAGAATGTTCACTGCGCCCCGGTCCATGCTTACAGGACGTCCCGAGATTTCATCCTGGCTCGACAGAATGTTCACTGCGCCCCGGTCCATGCTTACAGGACGTCCCGACATTTCATCCTGGCTCGACAGAATATTCACTGCGCCCCGGTCCATGCTTACAGGACGTCCCGACATTTCATCCTGGCTCGACAGAATGTTCACTGCGCCCCGGTCAATGCTTACAGGACGTCCCGACATTTCATCCTGGCTCGACAGAATGTTCACTGCGCCCCGGTCCATGCTTACAGGATGTCCCGACATTTCATCCTGGCTCGACAGAATATTCACTGCGCCCTGGTCCATGCTTACAGGACGTCCCGACATTTCACCCTGGCTCGACAGAATGTTCATTGCGCCCCGGTCCATGCTTACAGGACGTCCCGACATTTCATCCTGGCTCGACAGAATGTTCACTGCGCCCCGGTCAATGCTTAGGAATTGCGACTGACGACCATCAACTAGAATGTGATTTGGAGCTGGGTGATTCATGCCGTGCAATTGAGATAATGTAACGACAGCGGCTTATGAGACGTGGCCCACGTCCTGTAATTACGCAAGGAGCAATTCTGCGCGAGTCCTGCCAACTGCTACCCACGTGCTTGTGCTTGTGGTGGCACGTGCTTCCCATGCGTGCGGATGTGCTGCCGAAGATCACCCCACGTGCAGGTACAGTCAACTGAGAGCTGCGTGACGCCGTACGTGGAAAATAAATCTCGATTTTACGACTTCGCCAAGAAATATGATCGTAACTTCTGCTTTGGCGGAAGATTATTTTCCGTTGATTGAGAGAAACGGTCGCCTCGCTGACTTGGCCGCCGGCCGCGATTGGGGTTGATCAGAGCCTCTGTGACGCGGCTCCTGCGGTCAATTTGTCTTGATTGCTCAAATTTGGCTCATAACCTTAGCAGAGAGGCACATGGAAAATACCAGATGATTACCTGAGAGCAGGGGCGCAGCCAGGGGGGGCAAGGGAGGCAATTGCCCCCCCCCCCCCCCCCCCGCTACGGGTCACAGGAGGCCCCGTCGAGATTGGCCCAGATACCATTTGCATTAGCCAAATGGCTTTAAAAAAGTCACAGAGGAGCACTCCAACCAGGAGAAGGGTCACTCTGGTGCATGGCAAGGGCCCTCAGAGACACTAAAGGGCTTTCGAAGCCGGCCCAGGGAACCTCTTGGGAATGTCCAGGGCCCATTGAGCCCACCGAGGGGCCCAAAAAACTGTCAAGGGGTCTCTCGAGCATGTCCAGGGGCCCATTGAGCCCACTTAAGGGCGCAAAACCATGCCCAGTGACCTTTCGAGCATGCCCTGGGGCACATTGAGTCCACTCAGGGGCCCCAAAAATATGCCCAGGGGCCTCTAGAGCATGTCCACTTGTCCAGGGGCCAATTGATCCCACCCACGGCCCAACAAACCTGCAAAGTGGCCTCCCGAGCATGTCCAGGGGCCCATTGAGTATGTTCAGGGGCCTCTCGAGCCTGGCCAGGGGCCCATTATAGTCTGTTTTGGGGCGTCTTGAACCAGCCCAGGGGCCCATTATAGTTTTCCCAGAGGCCCATCGAGTCTGTTCAGGGGCCCCTCGAACCTGCCCAGGGGCCATTAGAGCCTGCCCAGAGGTCTCTCGAGCTTGCCCAGGGACCCATTGAGTCTGCTCCGGGGCCTCTCGAACTTGCCCAGGGGCCTCTCGAGCTTGCCCAGGGGCCCATTGAGTCTGTGCAATGGCCTCTTGAACCTGCCTAGGGGACATTAGTCTGTTCAGGGGCCTCTCAAACCTGCCCAGGGGCTATTACAGTCTGCTCAGGAGCCTCTCGGCGTGCCAAGGGACCATTGAGTCTGTTCAGGGCCCTCTCGAGCTTATCCAGAGGGCCATTGAGTCTGTAAACGGGGCCCTGGAGCCTGCCCAGGGGTTGCTAGCCGTCGCCTGGAGCGCCTGTTATAGCTGGAGCGCCTGCTAGTCGTGGTCGGGGCGGTAATGTGCTGTACTCTGACCCACCTGGTGCAATGTTTTCTTGGGTTTAAAAATGGTTATTTGATAAGTCTGATGCGCTTTTGAATTCGAGGGGGTGGTAGTACAAAACAATTGACCAATGTTCCTCTCAGGAGAGTGTGTGCTGAAATATTTGTCAGCCAGGGGCATCGCCGACGGGAGGGCCGGAGGGGGGGGGGGGGGCGAGGTCTGGGCAACCCCCCCCCCCCCCCCACACACACACACACTTTTAGAAGGCGGGGGAGGGTCGACCCCCCCCCCCCCCCCACACACACACACACACACACACACACACACTTTTTGCGGGGAAAATTAACAATTTATCGTAAACGTTGCCTTTGCAGTGCAGTCAAAATCCAGCTATCTAGTATCAAACTGGAAATTTTCGCGCCGCTTCGCGGCATGACACAAGTTTCGCAATTGCTTATACAAATTTGGAAAATGGGAGAGAAAAAAATGAATTAAGTGTCTGGCAGAGGCTCTCCTTGGCGGTAATTGCTGGCCCCAGGGCCCATTCCCTTCATAAAATATTCCCTTTTAAGTTTCAAGCAGGCTACATGTTTAGCTAGTTGGCCGAGTTCCTAAAAAGGCGACGCGAACGCAAAGACGATCGGCACCCGGAAGCTGCTCCAGCGGTGCCTAATTTGCTGGACCGAAGAGCTAATAGTGCAAACAGGCCAGGACCATCTCATCAAGCCATCTCACCTCACGGTCTGGTTCCAATATTAACATTTCGTTTTCCAGGACCTAAAATGAACATTTGCATGCCGCTTCGCAGCGTCACATCGGTGGCCATCGTCATAACGAAGCCATCGTCATCGTCATCGGTTCGTCATAACGCTGAATTGAAGGAATAGCATTTTTAGCTTATTATCCTCTACAAGGTCCACCGCCTATATTTCTGGGTTTTATCAGGCAAAACCGTAAAATTTTCGCTAACTGACAAGCAAATACCTACCTATTATAACATGAAAATCGACTTGAAAAAATGCTGCAAATTCTTAAATACACAAAAATACCATCATATTCGCCCATAAACAAGAAACCTCCACACCACACATAGGTACAATATCAAAACGGGGGTACATTTTTTCGTCATCTCAGCCGTCCCCACACTCAAAAGCCGACCCCACCTGTTGTCAGCTAAGATAGGTTTTCTCTCCTGTACGTAACATAAACATTAGTAATAAGCTCAGAACAATGCCTTCTTAGGGTCCTGGTCCAATTCAGCTCATCAAAAGTAGACGAAGAAAAATTGTTAACCCGGCAGTCACTGGGGTATATTCTGTAACACGACTCAATAGGGTGGGGGGGGGGCTTTTTTAGCCCCCCCTGGTATCTTCAGAACCAATGATCGCAGCGTGATGCACAAGGCGGCATTCGAAAGCGCTCAATGAGATAAGCCTAACACAAACTTAAAAATGTCAAATTAAGGTCACATGTCAGGTCACGGTCAAGTCAAACGTCAAAATCGAGGTATTTGAGTTTATGGACAATACTTGCCATCCATGGCCTTCGATTGCGCCTATAATCACCCAAAGTGCTGTCAAAAGTATGATACATATCCTTCATTTGCTAAAGTGAGATTGTTGGAAAAGATCAAGGTCAAGGTCAGGTCACAAAAGGTCACTACACACAAAATATCTACGAAAGTCATGCAGCACATGTTTTATGGATGCTTTTACGCGTAGAATTCGATAGTGGTAGTCATTTTACCACCTGACTTCATTTACGTAAAGATAGTGTCAAGTTCAGGTCAAGTTCAGGTCACTGAAGGTCAAAATTTGAAATTGATAAATCGAAATGAAAAAAACATGTTTCTATATCAGTTTTATCTAAAACAAACAGTGCTGGCATTTATTTGTCTGTATCCGGTCAATAAAAGCCAAAAAACGCAATTTCAAAATTTGACGTCATGATTTACCCATACTTTATATGCCATGACACAGTCAAAAAAGATGATGTCATTTTAAAATTTTGTATGTAGTTGCCCATATATTGTTATCTGACATATATTCCGTTTTTCAATATCTTTGAAAAATTTGATTTTGTGAGAATTTTTTCAAAAAAGTATTTTTGTGAAATTTTTGGGGTTAAAACAAAATTTGTGAAATTTCGAGATAGCTGGTTTATAGCCCTTGCAATTTTCTACCTTTTAGGGTTTTTGGATTGCATTTTGCTTCAAATAGAGCTTTTGTACGGCTTGGCAAAGTTTAGCCGATTTTGGTGTCAAAATCGTGTTTAGTGACGTCACTAAATTCACTATATCTCGAAAAAAATTTCTGACGAATTTTTTCATTTTTTTCTTAAAAGGTGTATAAATGATGCCCGGAAAGGTACTGAAATTTTGCCATCGATATCTGGATTAGTTATTGAGATATTCCTGATATTCCTAAGGGGGGGCTAAAAAAAGCCCCCCGGTGACTCGCGGGTTAAAAAGGGGGCCTCACACAATAAAGTGGCCGAAATCTGTCGAGTTTTTCATATCCAGGGGTATTTTTTGGGGGTGGGGGCCTCTCTCAGGGGCTTGCCCCCTTTCTGAAGGTCTTTCTGCGCCCCTGCCTGAGAGTACCGACTGATTCGCCATCATATTCGCCCATAAACAAGAAACTTTCACACCACACATAGGTACAACACCTACAGCATCGCGTATTTGTGTAGCATACCTATCTCATCTCATTTGTCATTTGCATTGGACAGTAAGTCAACTATTGCGTATATATTCAGTTCAACACGCATAAAAAGGCAGTTTGCTGTTCTCCCCGTGTGAAGTCAATGATTGTGCAATATTCATTTTTTTCTCGCTTTCCCATCAGTGTGAAATTGTTTGGCATTTCGGATTGCCCTGATGGCTAGAAGACTAATAAAACAAATAAATACATTCAAAACCGTAAAACGCAAATCGTTTAATCTCAGTGCCAGCTCATGAAACTCGATCCCACTGCTGATGTTCTGACTTGAATAAGACATTCAGCATCTTCCAACTTATTCCCTGTCATCACAACATTGTCACTTTCAATTTGCCAAACACATTTAGTCTAGTTTTCTAGACAATGCATCTATTTCTGATCTCCATTTTCTAGACAATGCATCTATTTCTGATCTCCATTTTCTAGACAATGCATCTATTTCTGATCTCCATTTTCTAGACAATGCATCTATTTCTGATCTCCATTTTCTAGACAATGCATCTATTTCTGATCTCCATTTTCTAGACAATGCATCTATTTCTGATCTCCATTTTCTAGACAATGCATCTATTTCTGATCTCCATTTTCTAGACAATGCATCTATTTCTGATCTCCATTTTCTAGACAATGCATCTATTTCTGATCTCCATTTTCTAGACAATGCATCTATTTCGGATCTCCATTCGTTTTGTGATCGCTGGCACGACGTCACTACGCCAATGACGCCAACTCAACACACAGCACACCTAGGCCCCTGCACTGGCATGTCTATCGTTTGGTTTTCTTCATCTACAGTGATCTAGTTAGTGACATAAGTATTTGTGCAGGTCTAGGTACCAGTGATCACAATATGGTTAAATTCAATATCTCATCAGAAATGAGGCCCAAAGATAACCTTATTATGGTTCCAAACTTCAGCCGGGCTGATTTTGATGGTATTAGAAATGACCTCGCACAGATAAAATGGAACGTTGAGTTGGCAGGTTTAGATGCATGTGAGGCCTGGAATGTTTTCAAAGCTAGATTAAGCCAAATTCAAAATCGGCATATACCCCTCAGGCACAAACGTAACAGAACCAAGGGCAATCCAGTTTGGCTTACCCCAGAAGTAAGGAGTGCTATACAAGCTAAAAGAAGTGCATTTGGCATTTTGAAGGGATCTTCACTATATATAAATCAGAAGGCCTACCAGAATGCAAGAAATTCAGTTAAGAAAAAGGTCAGAGCAGCTAAAAGGGCAAAGGAACTTGATTTAGCTAGACATTGTAATGCAGATAGTAAGAAGTTCTTCAGTTTTTATAAGTTAAGTACAGTTTCCAAAAAATATAGGTCCATTTAAGGTAGATGATGTGTTAGTTAGCAAGGACAGTGAAATGGTTGAAGTGCTTAATGATCAGTTTCAATCTGTCTTTACTATCGAGGACCAGAGTAGTATTGCAGCACTTCAGCCTGAGCTAGAGACAGAGGAGACTATAGGAGAGCTAGGTGGCATAAGTAGTGAACTTGTTCTAGAATATCTAAAGAAAGTAAGGCCTAACAAGGCAGAAGGACCTGATGAAATCCATGCTAGACTTTTAAGAGAATCTGAAAGGGAGTTGTCGGTTCCATTAGCCATAATATTTTCTAAATCACTTGCAGATAGTAAAATTCCACTTGATTGGAAAAGAGCAAATGTTGTTCCTATTCATAAAAAGGGAGATAGAAGTAAAGAGGAAAACTATAGACCAGTTAGTCTGACCTCATTAGTCTGCAAGGTGCTTGAATCAATCATCAAAGATAAGATTGTTGAATTCTTGGAGCAAAATGAACTCATCAAAGATACACAGCATGGCTTTAGGAAGGGCCGTTCTTGTTTAACTAATCTTCTGGAGTTTTTGGATGTTGCAACAGATAGCGTTGATCAGGGTAAACAGCTAGATGTAGCTTTTCTTGATTTCAGTAAAGCATTTGACAAAGTCCCCCATACAAGACTGGGGTTGCAACTTAAAATTCATGGGATCAGGGGCAAGATTCTGGATTGGATAGAAACGTGGCTTTCAGGACGCCAGCAAAGGGTTATATTGAATGGGTGCCAATCACAATGGAAGGAGGTTCTCAGTGGGGTTCCACAGGGCTCAGTCCTGGGCCCATTGCTTTTTATAATATTTGTGAATGCAATTGAGAACAGTATAGACAGCAAAGTCTTGAAATTTGCAGACGATCTAAAAGTTGTCAGGATTATTAGAGGAAAACATGATCAGGATGTTTTTCAATCAGATCTGGACAAGCTAGTTGAGTGGTCTGAAGCATGGCAGATGAAATTCAATTTGAGTAAATGTAAGATTATGCACGCTGGACGGGTTAGCAGTAAACATAGGTATGAAATGGGTGGGCAGAAAATGGAGCAGATTGAAAAGGAAAGAGATTTAGGTGTCGTGGTAAACAATAGACTATCAGCGTCAGACCAGGTTGTAGAAGCTAGGAAAAAGGCACTTAGAATGCTAGGGGCCATTAACAGAAATGTTTCCTACAAGAGTGAAAAGGTAATAACAAAACTGTATTGTGCATACGTTAGACCACATTTGGAGTATTGTGTACAAGCCTGGTCTCCAACATATGAGAAAGATTGCTGGTTGTTAGAAAGAGTTCAAAAAAGGGCAACAAAAATGATTAATTGTCTTGGAAGTTTACCTTATGAAGATAGATTAAGGAAATTGGGTATGTTTTCACTTAGATATAGAAGGCTAAGAGGAGATCTAATTGAAGTCTTCAAATTTGTAAATAGTCAGCATTCTGGATATTTAAAGGGTATGTTTGAGTTCAATAGGGAAAATCGAGGTAGAGGTCATCAGCATAAACTCATTATGAAACAAAGTAGGACTAGGCTACGACAGTCATTTTTCAGTAGAAGGGTTGTAGGACATTGGAATATGCTACCAGGGGATGTCGCTGATGCAGTGACACTTGCTTCCTTCAAAATTAGATTAGATAAATACTTTACAGAGAAGGGATTAGTTCATAAATACTCGTGGGATTAGCCTTCTTTTATGCAGGTAGAGTAAGGTGATTTGAAGGGGCGAGACTGGTGGAGGGGGGGGATGGGGAGGGGGGGGGGGGGGTGCAACCTCGGATGGGCCCAAGAGGCTCTTTGTTGCACTTTTCTTGTATGTCTTTATGTCTTTTACAGTGCACTCACGCAGGGGCTCCGCCACAGGGGGACGGGGGGGGGGGGCGTATCCCCCAAACATTTTCGGATTTTAACATTACGCCTATGGACGTTGCATGGAAATAATCGACTTAACCCTCGCCCTACGGGGGGGGCCTGACAGCCCCCCCCCCCCCCCCGTAGGGCGGGTTTGTCTTGAATAACTTTTGTCTGGGTTTGTCTTGACCCCCTGAGGTTTGTCTTGAATAACTTTTTACATATGAGGTGCATCTTGCTGACATTTTTGGTAGCTGAGTTTACAACAAATATGCGTAGGCTGTAGTTTTTTTTAATTGGTTGAGTAGTTTGGGAGAAAATCATGTTTTGATGACGTCATGTTGGTTAAAAAAAAGAGAAATATTTGAAAAATCGTAGAAAACAGATTTTTAAAGCAAATTTCAAACGCAATTCACTAAAGATACAAAATATCATTCTCTTTAAAATGGAAATCTCGGATTTTCACAAATTTGGGTTTTTGACCCCTAAAATTAAAAAAACTGATTTTTTGGGGAAAAATCCCCACATTTAAAAAAAAAAGATATTAGAAAAACCGGAATATATGTGAGAGAACTGAGTATGGAGAATACCCATACCAAATTTCAAAGCAATATCTTCATTTTTCACTGAGTGATGGCTGTCTAAGTGTAAGAAACTGATGACGTCATTTTTTAATAACTTTTTTTGACTTCTTTTTTGACATGATACGAACAAATAATTACCTTTTTTTGTATTTCTGAACCAAAACTGGTCTAGGAACATACCCTTTTATTTACATTTATCAATTTCTAATTTTGAGGTTTTCTGAAGAGCAAAATCGCTGTTCTGGACGTGGTAAATCCGAGGTCATTCACTTGACCTGGAAGTTCACCCGTTGACCTGAAACCTAAAAATCGCATACTGTTAGATTCCTCTCATGACAATCAAAGGCTTTGGATGGAAAGTATGGCCCATAAACTCAAATACGTCGAATTTGACCTTTGACCTGACAGTGACATGACATTTGACCTCACTTTGAAATTTTGGAGTACGCTTCGGACTCATTTCATTGAGAGCTTTCGATTGTCGGCTTGCGCGCCTCGCTGGGATCATTAGTTCGGAAGATAATCAGGGGGCTTTTACCCCCCCCCCCCCCCCCGTCAATGGCGTTCTGCTGAGACCCCAGTCAATCCGGGTTAAAAATAGTTCAGAAAACATATTGTATATAACCAAGGAAGTTACCTCATCGCCACGGTCATATGTGCTCTGACAGACAGGATTGTGTCTAACAGACACCGTATGTGTATGTCCTGCCGTACGTCTGCAAGACAGGGCACATGCTCTGTCCGACAGGATGTGTCTAACAGTCACCGTATGTATATGTCCTGCCGTATGTCTGCAAGACAGGGCACATGCTCTGTCCGACAGGATGTGTCTAACAGACACTGTATATGCTGCCGCTGACAGGCAGGGCGAGCAGGGCAGCTGGCCGCCGCTCGAGGAGGGACTCAGGACGGCCGACAACACCACCACCACGGCCACCGTCACCGGCCTGATTCCCTTCAGCGTGTACACGTTCCGAGTAGTGGCCGTCAACGGTCTGGGAGCCAGCGAACCAAGCGGCACCTCCTACCCCATCCCCACCATCAGAGAACGTGAGTACAACGAGCGATTTCGCCACGTGAGTTTGTTGGAAACCCAGTGTTAGGTACAAACTTGATTGAGGAGCTTTTAAGATCGCACTTCAGCGACCTCGTTGCTTTTAACTACGAACAGATGCTGTTACAGACCAGGAAGACAATTGCTTCCAATTAACATGTTAGATTAATGCAAACACTAGAGGGCCTGTATTGCGCGATGCGCAATTTATATAGCCAGCTAATTTATATATGCTAGCCGTTTCCCGTATCCCGTATTCCGTATTCCGTATTCCGTATTCCGTATTCCGTATTCCGTATTCCGTATTCTGTATTCCGTATTCCCTATTCCGTATTCCTAATCCCGTTCCCGCATCCCGTTTCCGTATCCCGTTTCCGTATCCCGTTTCCGTATCCCGTTTCCGTATCCCGTTTCCGTATCCCGTTTCCGTATCCCGTTTCCGTATTCCGTTTCCGTATCCCGTTTCCGTATCCCGTTTCCGTATCCCGTTTCCGTATCCCGTTTCCGTATCCCGTTTCCGTATCCCGTTTCCGTATCCCGTTTCCGTATCCCGTTTCCGTATCCCGTTTCCGTATCCCGTTTCCGTATCCCGTTTCCGTATCCCGTTTCCGTATCCCGTTTCCGTATCCCGTTTCCGTATCCCGTTTCCGTATCCCGTTTCCGTATCCCGTTTCCGTATCCCGTTTCCGTATCCCGTTTCCGTATCCCGTTTCCGTATCCCGTTTCCGTATCCCGTTTCCGTATCCCGTTTCCGTATCCCGTTCCCGTATCCCGTATCCCGTTCCCGTATCTCGTTCCCGTATCCCGTTCCCGTATCCCGTTCCCGTATCCCGTTCCCGTATCCCGTATCCCGTTCCCGTATCCCGTTCCCGTATCCCGTTCCCGTATCCCGTTCCCGTATCCCGTTCCCGTATCCCGTTCCCGTATCCCGTTCCCGTATCCCATTCCCGTATCCCGTTCCCGTATCCCGTTCCCGTATCTCGTTCCCGCATCCCGTTCCCGTATCCCGTTCCCGTATCCCGTTCCCGTATCCCGTTCCCGTATCCCGTTCCCGTATCCCGTTCCCGTATCCCGTTCCCGTATCCCGTTCCCGTATCCCGTATCCCGTTCCCGTATCCCGTTCCCGTATCCCGTCCCGTATCCCGTTCCAGTATCCCGTTCCCGTATCCCCTTCCCGTATCCCGTTCCCGTATCCCGTTCCCGTATTCCGTTCGCGTATCCCGTTCCCGTATCCCGTTCCCGTATCCCGTTCCCGTATCCCGTTCCCGTATCCCGTTCCCGTATCCCGTTCCCGTATCCCGTTCCCGTATCCCGTTCCCGTATCCCGTTCCCGTATCCCGTTCCCGTATCCCGTTCCCGTATCCCGTTCCCGTATCCCGTCCCGTTCCCGTATCCAGTTTCCATATCCCGTTACCGTGTCTCCTTCCCGTATCCCGTTCCTGTATCCTGTTCCCGTATCCCGTTCCCGTTCTCGTATCCCGTTACCGTATCCCGTTACCGTATCCCGTTACCGTATCCCGTTACCGTATCCCGTTACCGTATCCCGTTACCGTATCCCGTTACCGTATCCCGTTACCGTATCCCGTTACCGTATCCCGTTACCGTATCCCGTTACCGTATCCCGTTACCGTATCCCGTTACCGTATCCCGTTACCGTATCCCGTTACCGTATCCCGTTACCGTATCCCGTTCCCGTATCCCGTTCCCGTATCCCGTTCCCGTATCCCGTTCCCGTATCTCGTACACCGTTCCGATATCTTCTTACCATATCTAGTTCCCGTATCTCATTCCCGTATCCCGTTCCCTATCTCGTTCCAACATCCCTTTCCCGTACCCAGTGTCCGTATCTTGTTGCCGTATTTCGTTCCCATATATTCTTACCGTATCTCGTTCCCGTGTCGCAGTCCCTGCCAAAACATTTTAGCGGTTTACATGCCTGAAATATGTCAATCGGCTTCAACAAAATTTCCCGGGAGGGAGGTGCAACGTCAGCTAGTCATGCGCTCATGCGATAGTCATGCGACGAAATTATTTCGCAACGTTAGCGTCGGTAATCGTTTACGTTTGACTTCAGCATAAGTTACCTATCAGCCACTTACATAATATTTTGGGTGGATATAGGTCAGCAAGAACGGCGCTATCCGCCTGTGTAAACTTGCTGGTCAAGTTTGTCCTCGTTTTGGGTGTTACGGTGGTATGAAGGATTACATTGTCCAAAAAATATTGCATTTCAACTTCAACGCCAAAATATTAGTCACACAGCTTTGAGTAACACATATAATTTGAAGACGGTACCTGCGCCTGCAAAATGGTGCCCCTTATCAGCGTTCTACGTCGAACGGTTTCCGAGCACCAATTTAAATCCTGAATATGCCAATTTTATCATGAAAGTGGTCCCAACTTTGCACGTGGCACGTGCATCGCTCTGCACGACATCGTATACACCAGGCCAATCGATTATCTATCACATAGTGTTGCTCGCATACCGCTGCGACTCTTGGTTACCGAGCCAGCGGCCGGGGAACCGCGCGGGACTTGCCCGTTTTTCGCGGTTTCAGAATTTCGCGTTTCCCATGTTAAACCTATGGGAGACGTTTGCACGCGCCACGCGCCACTCTCGGCCCGGATCGACGCCAAATTTATACAATGCCCAAGTGCGACGCGATCCGAACGGTTGCGAAAATTACAGCTTTCTAAGTATAACCATTTCTGAGCACCAGCACGCCAAAGTGTGACAGAACATCGGACGGACGAACACTCTCTCTTTAATAATATAGACTAGATGGCCTGAAATTGATATGGCTATTTATTTAAATAGCCATTTATTTATATAGCGAGCTTATTTATATAGCCTGCCAATACGTTCGATGCCCATTAACCGGTCCGATTTAGGTATTTATTTTAATAAAACCATTTATTTATATAGCCAGCTAATTTATATAGCCAGCCATTTCGTTCGCTGCCCATTCCCCGGTCCGATGTATATGTTATGAAAGCGATTTGGACAGAACTGCATTGAAAACATAAGACATAAACACAACGACGGGCACATTACTGCATACAACTTGACACGTACTGAGCAAAGCCATTTTCGTTCTGCTCCTCGTTTTTCTCCCAAGTCCCATGCCGTTCACAGTATCTGCACAGTTTAGCCGTTTAACTCGCGCGGCAGTGGGGTCTCCATCCGAACGTCCGGTGCTGGGGGTAAATTTTACCCCCCTCGTATCTTACGAACCAATAACCGCAACGAGACGCGCAAGGCGGCGATCGAAAGCTCTCAGTGAGAAGAATATAACGCATACCCGGAATTATTAACATAACGTCACATGTAAGGTCACGGTCAGGTCAAGTGTCAAAATTTAAGTATTTGGGTTTTGGGGTTATACTTTCCATCCAAAGCCTTGTATTGCAACAATTATCTCACAAAGTGCTCCCAAATGTATAATTCATCTCCCGCATAAGTTAAAGTGAAATTTTAAGTCAAGGTCAAGGTCAATGTCAGGTCACAAAAGATCACAGGTCTACGAATGCCATGCGACACATGTTGTATGGGTTATTTTACACGTATAATTCGATAGAAGCAGCCATTTTCACAGCCTGACACCATATAATCGCCCTCAGGTCAAAGTCAGATCACAATAAGGTCAAAATTTGAAATTGATTAATCTAAATAAACATTGCATGTTTATAGACAAGTTTTGTCTTTGAAATACAGTGGTGGCATTTATTTTTCTGTATCTGGTCAGTAAAAGCCAAAAAACGCAATAAAAAAATTACGTCATGGGTTACTTATTCTTAGAGAGCCGTAAGTCAGTCAAAAATAAAGAAAGTGCTTTGAAATTTGGTTTGAACATCGTTCATACTCGGTTCTCTAATATATCTTCCGGTTTTGTGAAAATCTTCAAACAAAAAACTTTTGTGGAAATTCTTCCACCAAAATCAGTTTTTTTTTCATTTTTGTGGGTCAAAAACCCAAAATTTTGAACATCCGAGATAGCCATTTTAAATACAATGCTATTTTCTTTCTTTTGACGCCTTTTATTTGCGATTTGCATCAACACGTTATTTTCTACGATTTGTCAAACATTTAACGTTTTTTCACCAACAATGACATGACATGACGTCAATAAAGCGTCATTATCTCCTCAAAAATTCTCACAAATTTCAACAAAATTGTAACAGATGTAGAATGATGTAGAATTGATGCACCATAAGGTACTGCAAGTTTAACTTCGATATCTGCCATGGTTTTCAAGTTATGGAGAAAATCCGGGAGGGGGGGTAAAATTTATCCCCCCCCCCAGCGTCGCGCGGGTTAATTGCCGGAAATATGTCATCCAGCTTCAATAAAATCTCCCAGACGGAGGTTCCACGTCCCACCAGTCATGCGTTCATTGTTGAACTCAGCGATTGCAGTCTATCAGCACCACCTGCCGGCTGCCGGCTGAACTACGGGCCGGTGACACGCTGGTCCCGCAGACCGCTGAGGCAGCGTTATTAGCGTCAGAAATTATTCACGTTTGTCTTCATCATAAGTTATCTATTAGCTAGTAGCGAAATATTTTTGGTGGATAGGGTTCAGTAAAGACGGCGCTATCCGGGTGTATATATATATATATATATATATATATATATATATATATATATATACATATATTTTTTTTGGGGGGGAACTCGTCTTCGTGTTATCTTTTACGGTGTTGGGAAGAATAGCATGGTCAAAAGATATTGCAAAATATTTCAACGCCTGTCAGTATGCCTAAATATTACTCAAACAGCTTAGTGTTACGAATATAACTTAAAGAGGGTGCCTTTGCCTGCAAAGTGGTGAAGTCTCAGTGTTCTATGTTGAACAGTTTCTGAGTACCGATTTAAATACTGAAAATGCTGCTTTTTTATGTAAGTTGTCATAACTTTGGACTTGAAATAAGCCTTGCTCTGAACGACATGTGACACGCGAGGCCAATGTATTCTCTATCGGAGCGTGTTTAGCGCATGTCACTGCGACTCTTGGTTGCCGAGCCAGCGGCCTAGGAACCGCGCGGCGTTTTCCGTTTTTCGCGATTTCAGAATTTCGCGTTTCCCATGTTAAACCCATGGGAGACGTTTGCACGTGCCACGCGCCACCCTCGGCCCGGATTGACACCAAATTTTACAATGTTTCAAGTGCGACGCGATCCGAACGGTTGCGAAAATTACAGCTTTCTAAGTATAACCATCTCTGAGCACCAGCACGCCAAAGTGTGACAGAACATCGGACGGACGAACACTCTGTCTTTAATAATATAGATTAAGTGCACCCGACCTTGGAACATCTCAAGTGGCCGAGTTTTAAGTAACTTCCCTTCATTCAGGGCTTTGGTATTGTACACATCTCAACATGGAAGGGATGTCTCTCGACGTCTGGGCCTGGGCCGATGAAGACTGCAGCCCGACAGGCGAGCGCCGTCGATTGGTAGACCGATGTTGACCGGACGGCCGGACGCGCAGCCCCCGGGAGATCACCGGCGCTGAAATTGTGCCGCCCCGACCGATCGATCTGCTTCGCGTCGTCGTGTTGTGCAATCACACCGAGCATCGGACGCCGCGAGTCGCGGGGTTCAGGGCGGGGTACTGGGTCCGGAGCGTTAGGTCTGGAGTGGGAAGTCCGGAGTGGGAAGTCCGGAGGCGAGGTGTCAGGTCCGGAGAGGTAGGTATCAGGTCCGGAGAGAGAGGTACCAGGTCCGGAGCGGGAGGTACCAGGTCCTGAGAGGGAGGTACCAGGTCCGGAGAGGGAGGTACCAGGTCCGGAGAAGGAGGTACCAGGTCCAGAGAGGGAGGTGCCAGGTCCAAAGAGGGAGGTACCAGGTCCGGAGAGGGAGGTACCAGGTCCGGAGAGGGAGGTACCAGGTCCAGAGAGGGAGGTACCAGGTCCGGAGCGGGAGGTCCCGAACACAAAGTTTTGGGCCGCCCTTAAGTTCATTCCTCTCATCAATTTCGGTCTTTGGCGCGCGGCGCGACACACCAACCGATTCATTTGAATAATTGTGCACTTGTGCTCAACAACAGCATTATGGGATCCGACGGGTTGAGCTATGGCGTAAACAACTGTCCGGGACTCACTGAATTTCAAACGCCCGAGTCCAGGCAAATGAGATACGCCGAGCCGAGTTAAGTAGATCTGTCAGCTTTTGGCATGCCGTGAGAACACTTTGTAATGAACCCAAAGACCACTGGTGAGCTGACATTATAATCAAACCACGTCATAGGTTACAAGAAGCGGTTTGTAGGACTAAATCATGTTGATTTTTCCCATGTTTTCCTAAAGGGACCTTAACATTATATTGGGGTTGAGATAGCCATGTTGTTGGATTTGCATTAAAATATAGTAGGGTAGCAGTTAAAACAACCACATAGGTCTAATTGAAAAGAAATTCGAGCTTGGTCTTGACAATTGTAACGAATAAGCCCTACGTGTATTTGAATAGGGGCTTAAAACCGATGACGTCACCTCTCTTTGCCAAATGGTGATGATAGTTGACTTGTTATAAGGTGAACCTTGGAGATATTTTCTACGTTTCAATGGTTTGGTAATTGGTTTGTTTTGCATTCAAAGTACCAGAATTGTCTCGAAATAATTGTGTCCATACTTTGGCAGCGTAAAGGATTTCTGTGTAGCTCTCTAGAGCTCAATATGACGTCATCAACCCAAATATTAAAACTTAACTTTTTATTAAATTGAGCAATTTGCGAGAAACAAATGTCATAATCGTGTTCGGTAACAATTACTTCATATTGTGCACCACAAGCGGCGTACATTTGACAACTTTTGGGAAGGTGGGACAGTCCCTTTAACCCGCGCCGTGCCGGTGCTCGGCGCCAACTTCGCCGTGCCGGAGGGGGGGGGGGGGGGATGGGTGTTTAGAGCTAGACACCCCCCCTTCCAACTCGAAAAATAAAAGGGCTAGAAAGACGCAGACAAGCGCGTTCCAAAATTCTCGACAAGCACATTCGAAAGTACTTCAGATATTTGTTTCCTAAAGCCAATATTGAGGTCACCAGAGGTCATCAAAGGTCAAATTTTCCAGATTTAGGACTCAGCTCCTGAAACCCCCAGATATCACAGGAGCGATGATAGTTAGAAACAAACATAAAACAGCAATGGAAATTTATTGAAACATGCAATCGACAAACTGTCCTCAGATTTGATCTCAGGTCAATAGTTTAGACTCCGGAGCTCATCAAATGTAAAAACGGCTATTTTTTACGAAACAGTTTTTCACGAATAGCTTTTTACCTAATAATGACAAAGCAATAATTTTGACGCCATCGTTTTTGTCTCATCAAGGCTCTTCGACTCATATTAGTGTGGACCAGGTTACGTCAACTTCAAAATTTGACCTCAGGTCAAGGTCCCAAGGTCAAAGTGGTGACCCAAGTAGGTGATGTTGCATATGGGAAGACGTACCTCCACGAGACAAACACATTGGTGTCGGTTTCACTTATCTATCGTCATTATGTCGAGAGTTATTGACATACAACTGTTGGTGACCTCGGATGACCTCGGCTAACCCTGTAGGGGTCACTGAACAAAAATGGCACCTACGTCATTAAGAATGACCTATAATAACATGATCCAGAAGGAATTAGACTGATATTTTGCGTGTCCTTGGAATAGGAAGCCTTTGAATATTTCCTCATTGACTTATAATGGGGAGGTCACGAAATTGACCCGACCTTAGGTCGTTGATATACAAATCCAAAATATAAGAATTGTAGATACATATGACCTTATGAAATCCTGTAAGCGTAAAACTGATCATCAAAAAACTGTGACTGACCACGACCACAAGTTCTTTGTTTGGAGCTGGGGTCACGTGACCTGGTCTGATGACCTGACCTGAGATAACCGGAGGTATTTTTTGTTTTAAATAATGTGTGCAATTGATTCCCAAACAGCTGTGCCAAAAACGACGGCGCTGCGCGCCGCCGTTTTTTCGCTACCCTCGAAAAACCTGAAGGGGGTCTAAACACCCCCCCCCCCGGCACGGCGCGGGTTAAAGGGAATAGGTCGCCTTGAAAGTTGTCTTGAAATGCAACCATACGGTGCATCTTGAGCTCAAAACTACAAATATGACTTTGGTTTGGACAACTGATGGATATATGTGGAGAAAGAAGTAGGTTTCTCTTTGCATTTCACGATAAATCGTACGATAGCAGCTGGCGTTCTTGCTCCGCCCCGCTCCGCCAGACGCCAAGTACAGTCTATGACAAGGGACCGCCGCGCCGCCCGGGCGGCTGAGCGGATATTAACGAGGCGTCGTGATCAGAGACTACGTGCCAGAGAGTGACCTGCCTCCGGCGGCGAGCGTTCATGTCCCGATCATGGCCCGGAACAGCGGACATGAAACCGGGCCTGTGTTGAAATTACCTAACGTAGGGAGGTAATTATTTCACCACAACCCATTTTTAGATCTGCTCTACAAATTTGCTATCTTAGTCCAAAACCCCATGTTGAAGATGAACTATTCCCTTTAAACTAAGCCAAAGCAAAAGCACAATGGCATGATTATATTTGCAACCAAACTCGTTGTCAAGAGCCGTTCAATATTGACCTAGCTAGTCATGATTTACCTGATATCAAACTTAATGGAAATAGTTCACCTTCAACATTAGTTTTAAACTGAGCTAGCAGTTTTGTAGCCCGTGTTGGGAAACCCCTATCTGCAAGTTTTCTTGACTGAAAAGACTCTCCAGCCTAATATATTTGAGTTTTTGGCGAAGGAATACGGTGCTGGCGAAAGAATGTTGTACTGGTTCTAGCCCGGGCAGAGGCTATACCATTAGCCAATCAGCTTGCAGCTGGTGCTAGCAAGCGATCGCCGGCCGCCGGTTGGCACATCTCCAATGCGAGTCTATCTTTACGCGACTACTTTCGAATCTGATTGGCTGAACCATTGTTTACATTCGCATGACGTCAGGACTCTGACTCCGAGAGTATGCATATAGTTTTGATAAACAATACAAAATTACGGCCTTCTGTTCTGAATCGGCGCGATATAAGGCCATTTTTGACAATATAAAAGGAAATTGTATTACAAAATATAATCAAATCGTGTTGGGTTAAAAAAATTCAAAGGTGAACTATTTCCTTTAACCTCTGATTTGGCCTCTCTCCTGACCTCTAAACCTTTTTTCTGACCTGACCTCTGGCCTGACCTCTGGCCTGACCTCTGACCTGACCTCTGCCCTGACCTCTGCCCTGGCATCTGCCCTGGTATCTGCCCTGACCTCTGACTTGACCTCTGATCTGACCTCTGACCTGACCTCCGACCTGACCTCTGACCTGACCTCTGACCTGACCTCTGACCTGACCTCTGACCTGACCTCTGACCTGACCTCTGACCTGACCTCTGACCTGACCTCTGACCTGACCTCTGACCTGACCTCTGACCTGACCTCTGACCTGACCTCTGACCTGACCTCTGACCTGACCTCTGACCTGACCTCTGACCTTACATCTGACCTGACCTCTGACCTGACCTCTGACCTGACCTCTGACCTGACCTCTGACCTGACCTCTGACCTGACCTCTGACCTGACCTCTGACCTGACCTCTGACCTGACCTCTGACCTGACCTCTGACCTGACCTCTGACCTGACCTCTGACCTGACCTCTGACCTGACCTCTGACCTGACCTCTGACCTGACCTCTGACCTTACCTCTGACCTGACCTCTGACCTGACCTCTGACCTGACCTCTGACCTGACCTCTGACCTGACCTCTGACCTGACCTCTGACCTGACCTCTGACCTGACCTCTGACCTGACCTCTGACCTGACCTCTGACCTGACCTCTGACCTGACCTCTGACCTGACCTCTGACCTGACCTCTGACCTGGCCTCTGACCTGACCTCTGACCTGACCTCTGCCCTCACTTCTGACCTCACTATCTGACCTCTTTATCTGACTTCTGACCTGACTTCTGACATGACCCTCTGAACTGACATCTGACCTCACTTCTGACTTCACCCCTCACCTGACCCCTCCCTGACCTCTGATCTGACCCGGCAGGTCCTGGTGCGGCGCCGCGTCTGACCGGGGTCACGAATGTAACAGTGTCGTCAGTACAGGTGAACTGGGAACCACCACCGGCCTCCAGCCTGCACGGAGAGTTCATCTACTACCGGCTGACGTACAGGGCTGTGGCTCAGCCGAACACTCCGCCCACCGAACTAATGCTGCATGACCGCTTCCAAAGGGTGAGTGCGGAGGTCATAGGCTGAAGAAGGATGTGAAATTTATCATCATTAGTGATTGGTTCAGAAATGCGTTGCAATTGATGAACACATAAGTACACATACATGATAACGACATGATGGATTTGTGGGCGCCTTGACAGCGACGGTCATATCGCGCCCGATATATACATTGGGCGCTTTGACAGCGACGGTCATATCGCGCCCGATATATACATTGGGCGCTTTGACAGCGACGGTCATATCGCACCCGATATATACATTGGGCGCTTTGACAGCGACGGTCATATCGCGCCCCATATATACATTGGGCGCTTTGACAGCGACGGGTTCATATCGCGCCTGATATATACATTGGGCGCTTTGACAGCGACGGGTTCATATCGCGCCCGATATATACATTGGGCGCTTTGACAGCGACGGTCATATCGCGCCCGATATATACATATGTACATGGACACTGGACAGTATACTACAAAATTATGATTATATTTCAACTGATATCATTCGAAGATCCACCCACACTAATTCCGACATCAGTATTGATCCAATGTCTGGCTAACGAATGATGCACGGAACAGTGACTTATATACCAGTAAGGCGCCGTATTCGGCGATGAACGAGCGAGCGCGAAGGAAATGTATGGTGAATTTCAACTGGATAGGGCAAGTAGTTTCTGAGATACAAAAAAAAGTGCGCACGCGCGCACGTGCAGAGATACCCCACCCTGACTTGTGGGAAAGAGGCAGCTGAGAGGTCCCTAACCACACACTGCATTTGAACACAAACGGCTCAGCCGTTCCTGAGATATATAATAGGGGTTTGCACGTACGCACGTGCAGATGAACCCCATCCCTGACTTGTGGGAAGGCGGCGGCTGAAAGGTCCCTAACCACACACAAAATTCGGACACAATCGGCTCAGCCGTTTCTGAGATAGAGAATAGGGGTGTGCACGTGCGCACATGCAGAGGCACCCATCCCTGACTTGTGGGAAGGCGGCGGCTGAGAGGTCCCTAACCACACACCAAATTTGAACACAATCGGCTCAGCCGTTGCAGAGTTATTGCGAGAAAAACACTTTTCAACACCCCTCACGCAGCAAAAGCGTCGCCACGGGTCGGGTCGGGCCGGGCCGCTCATAATCAGATTTTTCCCGTACACCACGAAAGGACGAGCGAGCGCGAAGCGCTCGCTCGTAATGAGCCAACCAAGAAGGCGGCGGGTAGCGACTAAAGGTTCGGTATCATATGGGGTAATACTTAAAACTTCAGACCACAGTGGACTTTCTGTGTTCTGTTTATAGTGGTCGATTTATGTGACCATTCAGGCTGTTGAGCAAAGCACTGACAAAGTGCTGTTGATCCTTCTGAACAGAACTGTGTTAAAAATAGCAGATAAGATTCGAAACTGCAGAAGGCTTTTAGGGTTCCGTTTGTGATGTTGATCCATGGCGTACTCAAACCACGCCAGCTAGTGGTCATAAAGACGTCCGCGCTCAACTTGTGCTATCAAACACTGCACGCGGGTAGTCTGAAATTGAGAATGGGAGCTATACGGTGCCGCTACCAAGTTTGGATGATGCACAGAGTCGCGATGACACGTGTAACCAACGGACCACAAAAGGACAGTTTCAACTGTAGGCGTGCTCGTTGGTTTTCTGCAGTGGAGCAGCATAACTGTATAGGCATAAGGCAACGTTTTTGAAAATGATAGATATTTGGTTGCAGTGCTATGGTGGTAATTGAGTATTTAACGGAGTAACATGACGGGGTATTTAACTACATATATTTACTTATCTGATCTTCGAAATCATTCCTCAGTTTGCTTAAAAATTTAGCTTGGTTGGATGAATTGAAGCCAATACAGACAATAAGCAATTTGGAGTGCCTTTTTAATTCAAAACAAGGTTCTCGAGTTTTCTTTCATTTAGGAGAGGACGCATATGACCCGTCCACTCGTTTCCCGACCCGATATGGGCCGGTTTTTACAGGTTTTATATTGTCATTCAACATGTAAAATAGTAGGTTGAATGTCTTCACAGATAACAGGAGACCTGGATTTGACACGAAATTCAGGCCATTGCAGTAAAGGGACGAAATTTGAAACGGAGCTGTTAAGCTGATACACTCTGTTACTCTCTGATGTCTCGGCTCGTGAAAATGTGAGTCCAGCTTTCATTGCTGTGCTTAAAATAAGATGCCGAATATTTCGTGTCAAATCCAGGTGTCCTGTTATCTGTGTATAAATATATAATATATATCATAAAATGTATAATTAGTATAATAAATAATATAAATAACATCAAAATAATGCCCTAATAATAATTAAAATCACAAATCATATAGTCAAAAACCATAATCTCACGTCAAGGTCGGAAGGTTATGCTCGATAACAACTTTCGCGCTTTTTCAAAAGTAATTGAATATATTTTAATATACATCACATTGCCATTTTTAACGAAATTAGCTTCAGGTGTATCTGTAAAACATTTTATTTGTATAAACATTATAATTGCACAATACAATGCTACAAATAACAAACTTTACAATGCTTATTGATAGTTACCTAATACAAATACTTTTAGTTAAATCGATTTAGCAGGCTAAACCCGGGCGGACTGTGATTTAAAATTCGGCTTATTTTTCCGGTTTAGCGACCTGTTTCGAGCCGTTGCCATGACGGCTAAACCAGCTACCTGTTTTAAACCAGTTTAACCCTATTTGTAACAGGCTCCTGGCTACCCCTATTTGTAACAGGGGGGGGGGGCGGATTCCGCCCCCCCCCGGAGATCTCGAGATCTACCCGCCGATTTTCAAAAAAGAAACGGCGTTTGGTTCCCCTCAACACGATCTACATTTCTAAATAATAATACAAAAATCTAAATTTTCGATAAGGGGGGCAACAGGGGGGCAAAAACCACAAATTTGAGTGGTATTTTTGATCCAACATAGCTTTCATGTTTATCGACCGATTTTAACACTATTAATACGAATCGATAGACATTGAATCGGAAATTGATATATGACAGTGGCGTTTGAAAATTCAAAAATCATAGGCGTGTGCAGGTCACTCAATATGGGGGTGAAGTAAATGCGTAATAAAACCATTTTTTATGTGTTTTTTTAAAGAAATGAAATGGTATGTGATTGTGACATTAGGCAAAACAGTTAAAAATCATATTTTTTTTTGCCATAAGCGGTACCAGGTTAGTGAAAAAGGGGGGTAAAATTGGAAAAAAATATTAACCGCAGACAAGTTGCTACCCAGCACTATAAATATGTTACTGATCGTAGATAGTTCCTTTTTGCATGTTGTACTTCATAATAGGCGTATCCAGGATCCAAACTGGGGTGGCTCAATACCTTTTGATAAGTATATTATCCGCTATTATGATACTAACTAGTCAACAGTGACTATTTCACTTACAACTTCAATTAGCATTGCTTACCCCCCTTTTACCCTACCTGGGCTCGCCTATTATCTTATAATCGTTCGTAGAGTAGCCTGTGGTGCGTGTTTCATCCGAAAACTACAGTATGTTATGTCATTGTACGCCCATGCCTCTTAGTTTCCTTGCAATAATATGACCCCCTTTCTTCCATTCCTGAGCGCGCCTCTGCAAAAAAATGACTTTATTCCCTTTCGTGGCCTCATATGTGCATATATAATTATAAGCTAACCGTCTATTGCGCCGTTATCGCTGGCATATCGTCATTACCAAGCCAGTCACCCCCTTCTCATGTGCCTGAACACGCCCCTGAAACTCTATATGTAATACATTATGCACATAATGGATGCAGAAGCTATCTTTTACATCTTGATAACTATAAATGCCCCTTACATTGCTCTATTTGCTTTCCGCCAAGCATTGAATACTTCCTGGAACCCCCCCCCCCCCCCCCCTTTCAAGCCCCGGAAACCGCCTCTGCCATGAAATTTTAATGATATTTCATTAAAATCAACTAATTTGCACTTGTTTCAATCACCGTGAACCGATGTAACTCCTTCATACTTGAGGCAGTTACGAAGAAACCGTGAAGATCGCATTTCCGTATTATCGCCAAATATCGCCTCCGAACCCACCCAAAACTATACCCTGGAACCGCCTCTGTTCAGGTTAAGAACTCAAAATTTGGACTCCAAATGCGGTATTCAATTCTATGAAAAGTCCCAAAATTTCATGGGCCTGCTCCTAGCCGTTCTGGAGATATTTGCGAAAAACATGAGGGGGGCGGAATCCGCCCCCCCCCCCCTGTTACAAATAGGGTTAAGCTGCCCATGAAAATAGGGTCATTGTCCATGTATGATGTCATAACATTACTCTATCTCTCTCTATCTCCAGACTCATCTAATAGAGGGTCTTCAGCCATATACGAGCTACGAGATTACGGTCCAGGTGAAGAATCCGAAGGATCTTGGACCGCTGGCGTCCATAACGGCCGTCACGGGAGAGGGAGGTAAGCAGAGAGGACAATTTGATTCTTCCAGTATCAACTGCCCACCAGAGCGGAGGGAGGGGTGAAGTAGTATCCACTGCCCACCAGAGCGGAGGGAGGGGTGAAGTAGTATCCACTGCCCACCAGAGCGGAGGGAGGGGTGAAGTAGTATCCACTGCCCACCAGAGCGGAGGGAGGGGTGAAGTAGTATCCACTGCCCACCAGAGCGGAGGGAGGGGTGAAGTAGTATCCACTGCCCACCAGAGCGGAGGGAGGGGTGAAGTAGTATCCACTGCCCACCAGAGCGGAGGGAGGGGTGAAGTAGTATCCACTGCCCACCAGAGCGGAGGGAGGGGTGAAGTAGTATCCACTGCCCACCAGAGCGGAGGGAGGGGTGAAGTAGTATCCACTGCCCACCAGAGCGGAGGGAGGGGTGAAGTAGTATCCACTGCCCACCAGAGCGGAGGGAGGGGTGAAGTAGTATCCACTGCCCACCAGAGCGGAGGGAGGGGTGAAGTAGTATCCACTGCCCACCAGAGCGGAGGGAGGGGTGAAGTAGTATCCACTGCCCACCAGAGCGGAGGGAGGGGTGAAGTAGTATCCACTGCCCACCAGAGCGGAGGGAGGGGTGAAGTAGTATCCACTGCCCACCAGAGCGGAGGGAGGGGTGAAGTAGTATCCACTGCCCACCAGAGCGGAGGGAGGGGTGAAGTAGTATCCACTGCCCACCAGAGCGGAGGGAGGGGTGAAGTAGTATCCACTGCCCACCAGAGCGGAGGGAGGGGTGAAGTAGTATCCACTGCCCACCAGAGCGGAGGGAGGGGTGAAGTAGTATCCACTGCCCACCAGAGCGGAGGGAGGGGTGAAGTAGTATCCACTGCCCACCAGAGCGGAGGGAGGGGTGAAGTATTGCTAGGGCTGCTACACAATGAAGCCTGAGCCTGAAGACAATGAATATGTGGGAACTATAAGTGACATATTTAGTAGAATATTAGATGTTTTACTCAACAGTTACCATACTAACTAATTAATGTTATTAGCTAATTCATTAAGTACTTTAATGTTTTACCCTGCTGCGCCTGCGCGTCACACACTTCTTTGGCCGTTTTTCTTTTATCAAATATTTCAGTTAGAAAAGCTGGTTTTGTTTTTATATCTGTTTCCCGCTGTGTGTTGTATTTTTTCCCATTGACCCGTTTACCTTATTTATAAGAATGGTACGTTGTGCCTAAAATGTTAATGAAGCTTACCTTTATGTATAAGATATTATATTACCCGCCACTGACTGGGGGGGGGGGGGGGGCTGACGCTCTCCTGACGAACTTTCGAAATAGCTATAAAAAGAAAACAATAGCGCTATCAACGTGAAACTTTGGGTACCTTCTTCTACAACAGTTTTACGTTTTCTGTGCAAAAGTAAAGCAATTTCGTCGACATTTTTGAGATATAGTGAATTTAGTGACGTCACTACACACGGGTTTGACGAGAGAAAAAAAATCAGCTAAACTTTAACTGATCGTACAAAGTCAATATTTTGAGCAAAATGCAATCCAAAAACGTCAAAAGATAGCAAATGGCAAGGGCTACAAAATATTTATCTCGGATTTCTGAAAGTGTTGGTTTTTATCCTCCAAAATACAAATAAAGGATTTCTTTTTCTCGGAAAAATGCCCACAAAATCAAAGTTTGCAAAGATATCCGGAATCCGGAATAAATAATGGATAATCAAATATGAGCAATTTACAAACCAAATTTCAAAACAATATCGCCATTTGTGACTGACTTATGACTTAGATATTTCAATTTCGAATTTCGACCTTTTGTGAGCTGACCTTGACCTGAACTTGATATAAACTTCACTTAAATAAGGTAAAGTGGTAAAATGACTATCACTATCGAATTATACGTGTACAATAATCGATAAAACATGTGTCGCATGACTTTTGTAGATATTTTGCGCTTAGTGACCTTTTATGACCTGACCTTGACCTTGACCTTTGCCAAAAATGTCACTTTAGCTCATGCGGGATGTATATTATACTTTTGAGAGCACTTTATGTGATAATGGTTGCAATAAAAGACTTTGTATGGAAAGTAAGACCCATACACTCGAATGCCTCGATTTTGACCGTTGACCTGACCGTGACCTGACTTATGATGTTTTCGAATGCCGCCTTGCGCGTCTCGCTGCGATCATTGGTTCAGAAGATAACCAGGGGGCGATATTTACCTCCCCCCAGTCAATTGCGGATATATTGTATTATATTACATTATATTATTTTGTATTATACCATTATTATTTTTCGCCATTTCATGGTGCCACTTATGACCAGGCTCAAATGACGTCTGCCCAGGTGTAATCAGCCCGGCCGTCAAAGCTCGCCGCATTAGCCGTCTGTCTGTGCACAAAGTTCGGCGCCGGTCGATATAAACTTTGCACGGACGGGCAAAGTTTGATGGGAGATGGGAGTTCCACTTTCGGGCCGGCATTTGGTGTTAAACTTTTGATAACTGGCGGCCCACGCGCCACTACCTCCCACTATTCGGGCCTGCGTGCGGTCGTAACGAAAGGTGTTGGCCGCTGGGTGTTGCAAACTTTGCTGTATTACTCACTTTGTCCGCAGGGTATTGGCATAGAGCAGGGTTTAGCTGCTTTACGGGGCAAGCAGTCGTCATATGATCATTTGTGTTTGGTTTGAATATGACGTCATTGGCTGTGACGTCATCTAAAGGGTTGTGAGCACGAAACGTTAGCCTTTCGGTGTGTTACCTTATATAGGTGGGAATCAATGTGTAATGGCTTGAGTCGTAATTGAATGTTATTTGGATTGGAGAAGAAGTGAGTCTATATAAAGATATTCAAAGTTGGCAGAGATATTATCAATGTTGTTTTCTATCGTAAATACTGTTCTCTCCCCAATGCTTAGCCTACCTCCTGATGTCCCTCAAGACTATGCTTTGGTTGGAGGTTACGAAGATTAATGATGTAATCGAACTTCTTGACGGCTTGGTCAATAGGAGTATGTAGAGTTCAAAGGTCGTCAGAATTATCATGAGACGGACGGCCAGTCCCATAAGCTCAATTTCGACCCAACTGGAAAACGTCAAAAAACATTTCTGAAAAATTATTTTCATGTGGAAAAGTGTCTACAGTTTTGAGCCGAGGGTCATGACTAATTATTGAATCTTGATTTGCTGGGCCCCTCAACCTTAATTGGGCCCTCTTTGATTGTTAGGAGCCCTCCTTTGTAGTAAAGATATTCTGGCTACATACATGCCCCATAAAATATTTAGTTGACTTTCACTGGCGAGTCTAAATTGATAAGTATCTATAATCTGCGGGCTTTGTCAAAATCATAAAATCACCTTACGCTGCTTTGGGAACGTGTTAGTGTACTATGACAGGTAGTACGTATTTGCAATGTGTGTGCGAGGACACGCTTGGCCGTAATTAAGCGAAAAATCCGTCGTATGCGTCACATGACATGTCGTGACGCCCTTCATGGGACGCATTTTCAGCCCCCGGATCCCATTCCAGCCCATTCAGCCAGACCCAAACCCGTTCCAATCCAAATCCAAATCCGAATTAATAATTGATGGGGCTCCCATTCCCATCCGTTTCAACATATTTCACTTTTTGTGGTGCAAAAAAAAATGATATGGTCGAGATGATGAAATGGTGGAACGAGATGAGTTCCCAAGTCCCAAACCCATTCCAACCCGATACATTTCCAAAAATGGCCCATTCTCACCCATTTTCATCTCGTTCCACCATCTCAACCCATTCCAACCCGATACATTTCCAAAAATGGCCCATTCTCACCCATTTTCATCTCGTTCCATGGGTCCTATGGGGATTCCCATTCCATGAAGGGCTCTATTACGCACCCATGGTTTGCAGTGCTCACGTGTCCGCACCCTTGTTCGGAATCATGGCGTAAGCACTAGCTGAAGGCCGGAGCCAGGCAGTACGTACCTGGCTCCCGCACAGAGGGAGCCAGGCAGTACGTACACATATGGCGTGTGAGTTAAATGGAAGACATGATGATACGACAGATTTCATAAACACCCTTTCAATGAACAAAGGTCAATGTTCAAACGTGTGACACTCCAAGAAAAAATAACTGCACCCATAAAAATGCACGCACTCAATGCGCTTTTCACTTTACGCACATCAATCGGGAGCTACCTGCTACGCATATTAATCGGGAGCTACCTGCCACGCATATTAATCGAGAGCTACCTGCTACGCATATTAATCGGGAGCTACCTGCCACGCATATTAATCGGGAGCTACCTGCCACGCATATTAATCGGTAGCTACCTGCCACGCATATTAATCGGGAGCTACCTGCTACGCATATTAATCGGGAGCTACCTGCTACGCATATTAATCGGGAGCTACCTGCCACGCATATTAATCGGGAGCTACCTGCCACGCATATTAATCGGGAGCTACCTGCTACGCATATTAATCGGGAGCTACCTGCTACGCATATTAATCGGGAGCTACCTGCTACGCATATTAATCGGGAGCTACCTGCTACGCATATTAATCGGAGCTACCTGCTACGCATATTAATCGGGAGCTACCTGCTACGCATATTAATCGGGAGCTACCTGCCACGCATATTAATCGGGAGCTACCTGCCACGCATATTAATCGGGAGCTACCTGCCACGCATATTGATCGGGAGCTACCTGCCACGCATATTAATCGGGAGCTACCTGCCACGCATATTAATCGGGAGCTACCTGCTACGCATATTAATCGGGAGCTACCTGCCACGCATATTAATCGGGAGCTACCTGCTACGCATATTAATCGGGAGCTACCTGCCACGCATATTAATCGGGAGCTACCTGCTACGCATATTAATCGGGAGCTACCTGCTACGCATATTAATCGGGAGCTACCTGCTACGCATATTAATCGGGAGCTACCTGCCACGCATATTAATCGGGAGCTACCTGCCACGCATATTAATCGGGAGCTACCTGCTACGCATATTAATCGGGAGCTACCTGCTACGCATATTAATCGGGAGCTACCTGCTACGCATATTAATCGGGAGCTACCTGCTACGCATATTAATCGGGAGCTACCTACTACGCATATTAATCGGGAGCTACCTGCTACGCATATTAATCGGGAGCTACCTGCCACGCATATTATTTGGGAGCTACCTGCTACGCATATTAATCGGGAGCTACCTGCTACGCATATTAATCGGGAGCTACCTGCCACGCATATTAATCGGGAGCTACCTGCTACGCATATTAATCGGGAGCTACCTGCATCACCAATTAATGTTGATGGTTTTTAACCTCCTGCCACATGCCCCCTGTGACCCCTTATCACGTGATTTCATTTCAGTACCGACGCGGCCGGAGGACGTCTCGGTGACCGAGATCAATGACTGCAGTTTGACCTTGACCTGGATGTCACCGAGACAAACCAACGGTGTGCTCCAGGACTACCAAGTGTATTGGACCACGCAGGGCGAGCCGGTCGCCAAGCGGCGACTGCCTGCAGATGACATCAGGACATGCACTCTGACAGAACTAGGTGGGTGTTAATGCGATTAGAGGAATGGGAAGCTATACTTAACGAAATAAGTCCGTTAACCATCTGTTCGGAATCACGGTTTCAGGTGTGAGTCTAGCAGAGCTCAACATAACGTCAACTCAACGTTATGCTCAGCGTAATATATCCGGTAAACATCTGTTTGGAGTCATGGTTACGGTTGCCAGACTAGCTGGGCGGTGTTCGCTGAGTATCACCTCACTGTGGTTACGAGTGTCAGACTAGCTGGGCGGTGTTCGCTGAGTATCACCCCACTGTGGTTACGGTTGTAAGACTAGCCGGGCGGTGTTCGCTGAGTATCACCCCACTATGGCTACGGTTGTCAGACTAGCTGGGCGGTGTTCGCCGAGTATCACCCCACTGTGGTTACGGTTGTCAGGCTAGCCGGGCGGTGTTCGCTGAGTATCACCCCACTGTGGTTACGGTTGTCAGACTAGCCGGGCGGCGGTGTTCGCTGAGAATCAACCCACTGTGGTTACGGTTGTCAGGCTAGCCGGGCGGTGTTCGCTGAGTATCACCCCACTGTGGTTACGGTTGTCAAACTAGCTGGGCGGTGTTTGCCGAGTATCACCCCACTGTGGTTACGGTTGTCAGACTAGCTGGGCGGTGTTCGCTGAGTATCACCCCACTGTGGTTACGGTTGTCAGACTAGCCGGGCGGTGTTCGCCGAGTATCACCCCACTGTGGTTACGGTTGTCAGACTAGCCGGGCGGTGTTCGCTGAGTATCACCCCACTGTGGTTACGGTTGTCAGACTAGCTGGGCGGTGTTCGCTGAGTATCACCCCACTGTGGTTACGGTTGTCAGACTAGCCGGGCGGTGTTCGCCGAGTATCACCCCACTGTGGTTACGGTTGTCAGACTAGCTGAGCGGTGTTCGCTGAGTATCACCCCACTGTGGTTACGAGTGTCAGACTAGCTGGGCGGTGTTCGCTGAGTATCACCCCACTGTGGTTACGGTTGTCAGACTAGCCGGGCGGTGTTTGCCGAGTATCACCCCACTGTGGTTACGGTTGTCAGACTAGCCGGGCGGTGTTCGCTGAGTATCACCCCACTGTGGTTACGGTTGTCAGACTAGCCGGGCGGTGTTCGCTGAGTATCAACCCACTGTGCAGCGTTTTTGTCTGAGCTTAGTGCCTGAAACAGACGTGACTTATGTTCACCAGCAGATCATAGGACTGAGTACACAATGGGCCTGTTCCCGTGGTGCCTCTAACCTCCTCCAAGTTCCTCCAACTTGCAACTTTCGTATCCTATTGCACAGGCAGTTTCAAGTTGGAGCAAATTGGAGGAGGTTAGTTAGATGAGGTTAGAGGCGCCACGGGAACAGGCCCTATATATGTGACGAGCAGCAGTTCCTCCCCAGCAGATCATTGTACAGAGTACACTGTGCGACTAGGAGTAATACCTCCTCAGCAAGCCATAGTCCACTGTGCAGTATACATGGGAGTGGGACAGACTACACGGTGCAGTATATGTACATGGGAGTGGGACAGACTACACTGTGCAGTATACCTGGGAGTGGGACAGACTGCACTGTGCAGTATACCTGGGAGTGGGACAGAGTCCACTGTGCAGTATACATGGGAGTGGGACAGACTACACTGTGCAGTATACATGGGAGTGGGACAGACTACACTGTGCAGTATACATGGGAGTGGGACAGACTACACTGTGCAGTATACATAAGAGTGGGACAGAGTCCACTGTGTCACCTGGGGCTGTACCTCGGTCGGCAGAGCCCAGCACAAGGTACACCATCTGGCTGACGGCGGCTACCAGTGCTGGGGAGGGTGGGCGGTCCTCCCCGGTGCAGACCTCCACCGACGTCAGCGGTCCCGGTCCGCCCGACATCACCAACATCACCTGCCCCACCGACGTCACCCTGGGACTGCAGTGGCGCCGGCCCGAGCGCGTGTTCGGGTGAGCCGACACAGAGGTGATGTCACGTGCTATATGATACACACAATGAAAACACGACAAGGATGTGTTATTGACGGACGAAGCGATTTCCCATACATTTAATGAGAATTGAACAGCTACTAGTGATCGAGATGATCATGCTCCTGCCAGTGTTGACCATTGCAGAGGTTTTAAGTTGAAGATAAATATAAATAAATATGCGCCCGTGCGTTTCCCCTTGGACGGTGAAACGTTCGCGAGTATTATGCATGTACCGGTATAATATGCCCGGGCATAATGTGCTGCTTTGGACGTTTTGTTATCATTTGGCATCTCTGTTCCCCGTGTTTCCTGGAACCCGCTAAAATATGCACGAAGTGAAGGTCACATGATGCAAAATTGTCTACCTTTTCTTCCGTGTATTGCCCACTTAAACTTCGAATAAGTTTTGTGTTTGCCATTGGTGGATGATATATTACAACTGTTGTGCATGCATTACATATTACACCTTACATATTGTACACATTGGACGGTATACACTTCAACTGCACTTCTGTGAAATGACCGTCCGAAAATAAGCCACCGGGCGAACATGGATTGTGCCTGTATGACTGCAAAAACTCAGACTTGTTTTTATGTGCAACTTACGGCAAATGAGGGATCTTGAATGAGCCGACGTCTGCAGATGTCAGCTTCCGTTGTGTGAATGCTAATTAGTAATTACTATGCGGCTGACGTCACAGTGACGTAAAAACAGGTACTCGTAAATGGTTGTACAGTTCACTAGCTATATTGGGCGTAATGGGGGGGGGACGTTATAATATGCCACCTTTCGGCGATATCGGCCGGAAGAAATGACGACTTGTTTGTTTACATCTCGTGCTGGGTTACTTCTCTTGTTGGTTAATTCTGCTGTGGTAGTCTGCAGGGGAGATTTTCTCTGCATGGCTGGATTTGGCTGAGTGTGCTGGGTTGGCTGAAGCTGTCTCGACGTGTGCGTTGTAGTCGTCGGTCGTCTGTCAGGGGGAGTGCCGACGAGGACAGGGTGCCACAGTCCCCATTCTCGCCGGCGCTGCCCCTCCCGGCGGCGCGCCGTGATGACAGGGGGCTTGCCAGGCGTGAGGAGGGCTGCCACACCACCTCCCCATCCTGTCATGACAGCGTGTCGCCGTGATGACAGGGGGCTTGCCAGGCGTGAGGAGGGCTGCCACACCTCCCCATCCTGTCATGACAGCGTGTCGCCGTGATGACAGGGGGCTTGCCAGGCGTGAGGAGGGCTGCCTCACCTCCCCATCCTGTCATGACAGCGCGTCGCGGTGATGACAGGGGGCTTGCCAGGCGTGAGGAGGGCTGCCACACCATCTCCCCACCCTGTCAAGCCAGCGCGCCCCCGGGCGGGATGGGGCAGAGTCGCAGGTCTTCTTGAAGACTGTCGGAGCGGCCGGAGGCGGGAGCTGCCACCTGCGCCTCCGGTCGCTCCAACGAGGGGTCTTGTCTTGTGGCGTCTCTCTCCGATGGCTAGGCCGGCCGGGGGCGGGGTGCACCTCCGCCATCGGCTGCCCCGGAACACCGGGACACCGGCGTGCCGCCTCTCAGAAGCGGTGCTGCAGGTCGGTCGGGAGGCGGCGCGTCGCTGGAACAGGTGCAGCTATAGCTGGAGTTGGGTCGGGAGGCGGCGCGTCGCTGGAACAGGTGCAGCTATAGCTGGAGTTGGGTCGGGAGGCGGCGCGTCGCTGGAACAGGTGCAGCTATAGCTGCAGGTCGGTCGGGAGGAGGCGCGTCGCTGGAACAGGTGCAGCTATAGCTGGAGTTGGGTTGGGAGGCGGCTCGTCGCTGGAACAGGTGCAGCTATAGCTGGAGTTGGGTTGGGAGGCGGCGCGTCGCTGGAACAGGTGCAGCTATAGCTGGAGTTGGGTTGGGAGGCGGCGCGTCGCTGGAACAGGTGCAGCTATAGCTGGAGTTGGGTTGGGAGGCGGCGCGTCGCTGGAACAGGTGCAGCTATAGCTGGAGTTAGTGTGATCAGCACTGTACAGCCGCAGCTGCCGGAAATACACGTATGACTTGAGTTGATATTGACGTGAGTTAATTACTCCGCGGTGGGAGGAGCAGGAAGTCGGTGGCGACCGGGAGGGAGGCGATCAGGTCACCTCTCCCGGGCGCCGCCAAGTCGCCACTGGGCGTGATTGAACATAGCTGTGATAATATCGGGAATAGTTCTGTACTGGACCGCCCCCGTTGTCAGGCCGCCCGCCTCCCCGCCGAGCGACGGTGCAGTGCGCTGGGTGACTGGTATGGACAGGTAGTTATGTGGGGAGTCTATCGCGGTGAAAGCTATCAATGGGTTTTCAATGGTGTGCCACTTTTAGAAGTGCAAACATGTTTTGTTTTTGTGGTGACACAATCAGCCTGGTAGAGCCAGACAAAATGGAACTATGAATCCAATTTTACTTGACCTAGTAGGACGTTTCTATCGACAAAATTGAGTATTTTACTTAACCCTCGCCCTACGGGAGCTTTTTCACCTTCGCCCTACGGGGAGTCCTAAAAAGACCCCCCTGTTAACTTCCAAACCAAGCAACATAGAGCAACGCAGTCAGAACCAACATGTTGCCTGTCATGTTTAGAATTTAACGGCATGCAATTTTTAGGTTTCGGGTCAACGAGTGACCTTCCAGGTCAAGTGAATGACCTCGATCGACCACGTCCAGAACAGCGATTTTGCTAAGTCAGAAAACCTCAAAATGAGAAATTGATAAATGTAAATAAAAAGGCATGTTCCTAGACCAATTTTGTCTCAGAAATACAGAAAGCATAATTATTGATTCGTATCTTGTAAAAAAAAGTCCAAAAAGTTATTAAAAAAATGACGTCATGAATTTATTACATTTAGGGAGCCATCACTCAGTCAAAAATGGAGATATTCTTTGAAATTTGGTTTGAGTATTGTCCATACTCAGGTCTCTCACATATATTCCGTTTTTTAACATCTTTGAAAATTTTGATTTTGTGATGATTTTTCCCAAAAAAATAGTTTTTGCTCATTTTGGGAAGCAAAAACCCAAAATTTTGCAAATCCAAGATTTTCTTTTTAAGGAAGATGACCTTGTATATCTTTGCATAATTGCGTTTGCAATTTGCTTCAAAATTCTGTTTTCTAGGATTTTTCAAACATGTATCGTTTTTCCACCAACATGACGTCATCAAAACATCATTATTTCCCACATTTCTCAACCAATTTCCACTAAATTTTTATAACATACGTATAATTGTTGTATACCTAGCTACTGAAAGTTGCAGCAAGATGCTCTGGATGTATAAAAAGTTATGCAAGAAAAATATCAGGAGGGGGGTCGTTTTAGGACCCCCGTAGGGCGAGGGTTAATATTAAAGTTAATATTAAATACAAATTTGGCAGGGTAAGCAAAGTTCAACAATTCCAAAGGGACCTGTTAAGACCATCGGGAGCCTCAAAGTTCACGGAACGTAATTTATTTCACATTTGTATGTACCATTGTCCTATTCGATGATAACCGATAATTTGCCACTATGCTACATTTACGGTGTAATTTTACAGACCTGAAAACAATTTAAATTGCAATCCAATGACCAAGCACAAGCATTCCTTTTAAGAAGATTGAGTTCACAAATTGATCAGTTGATCGACGCTGCTTTACTTTAGTGATGTCTGTGCAGTCGTTCGATAGGGCTGTCTGACGTAGTTGAGACACGACCAATACGTGGCAATCTGTGGCCGGATCCGGCGGACGGCAGAGTGCGCGCCCGTGACGTCACATGACGGGGCTCACGTCATCTCCGTCACCTGGCCGACCAACCGGCGCGGCTCGATGGCCGGCCGGCGTCACGGACCACGTCACCCGCACATGATGTATTGACGTGATCAGTTATTCAGGACCGCTGGGAATGACGTCACACAGAGGCAATCTATGGCGGGCGCGCGGCATCTGTTTCGGCGACCGTAATGAGAACGTCATTTCGTGATTTCTGAGCACGCGATGTTATGACTGGAAAGCAAGTTTAAGAGGGGTGCAGGATAAATACTGACAGTTAAATTTGATGACACATCACAGAGTCCTGGCATGGACCCTATTTACATGTGATCCCTTTCATCCTTGTTCTGCTCATTTTAATGTTGTTGCAGGAATCGATTTGCTTTGATAAAACTCTATGATCGAAAATTGACTTTTCAATATGAATTGCTTGGCTGCTGTGCAATTATACTTCATAGCACCTGGCTAATTAATCACTTCGTTACGTTTTAGCATTGAATTAACTTACTGGTCATGTTATAACAGAGTATACCTGATATATAACTAATGCTATAACTGTTATAACTGTAGCTGATACACATCCAAACAGTAATACGGATGCGGAACCGTATGAATAAGTGTGCTGACGTGTGCTTGGTGACGTCTTCTCAGACCGGTAGACCTCTACTACGTCTTCTACCGGTACGGAGAGAGCTGGGACTACGTGGAGAGAGTGGTGCCTGTTCCAAGTGACCAGCTCGAGTACTCGGTAAGCAATTGTAATGTTTTGCGTCGAATCTTTCCAATGAAAAACATTGCCTGGCAATTTACTGTCTGATAGCAAAAATTGTCGAAATAAGCGTATAGCATTGTATTCTCCTCTTCGTGTCACATATCATCTGATAATTGAGTGGTCCACTCCCATATTATCCATAATATTACACATAATAGGTGTACTACGCAGCTGATCAGCGTTCCGACCCCGCCCAGCCACCTAAGATACGATACCATTTACCAATTACGATACGATTCTGTGGAATTTCAGACTCGCTGTCGTGGGGATGACAACGACATTGTCTCTAATGACTCTGTCAATACGTGTGACGTCACCTTACGACATCGTCAATTTAAAGCTTCAAAGCTAGGGAAAATATATGTCTTCAAACAAAGTATGCAGGCGACGTATGTATGTTGTTTGCTTTTTGTTATATTTAAACAGGTACGTTATAATGTTGTGCTCATTGTATGTTGGCTTCTATGATTTGGAACATAATTACAGTTACCACACCACACCACAGTCAGGGCGTGGAAGAAAATTTAGGATGTCATCATTTTTTGTGACAAACGCCTTACTTCATCACTCTACACTTCTTTTTTACCACCTAAATTATTTACGAAATAATGTGTATGCATCGTCTCGCTTATTTTTTGGGTTGCAATACTGTGGAGTTATTCGATTTTAAGAACTTAATCATAGCAGAGTGTTTCATTTAGGGCTCTTTCCTCAGTTTGTAGTTAGTTTGTAGAAGAAAACTGCAGACAATTTAATTTGCATATTCACGCTGACTTCTATGCCTCATTTACAAAGTGTGCATCCGATGTCGAGCTGAGTTTGTAGCGCCGCGCATTCTCATGCAAAAAGTTTGTCAACTTTACATTGATATTACGCTGGTGAAACTAATGGCTTGGCTAGCCCCGGCCAAGACGGCAGAAGGACGCCTTAATGTCTTTCATTGTCGTATCTGTCCCAAGTTTGCCGGCTTTAGGAGCCATTAAACTCAGAGCCACTTCACGGTCGCTGAATTATTCTCCCCCTGCCATTGTCTTTACTCGACAGCCGAGGACAACAGCCACCCACTCGCCCGCGCTCCAAAAAAGTTTGCGGTTCCGGAGCCGCAGTCGTACTCCCTGCTTCCTCCAATGCCCGCCGGCCGGTTTGGATTGTTTGTGACTTGTCGATGGTCGACTGGAACTCCGACTGCCCGTGTTTGTGTGTCTGTGCGTGGCGGAGCGAGTGGTAACCGAGTTTCGGCGGCGGCAGCGTCAGCGCGCCGCTGTTGCCGGTTTGTTAGTGGCGGATCTGCTCGTTTGTTCCACGCAATAAAACTCGCTGACGTCACTGCACCCGAGGGATCGGCGTGAGATGTATGTTGTTTGTGTGGCGCGCAACTGCCGGCGTTCATCAGGCTGCAGATAGCCAAGCCTCGCTCTGGGGATGGTTTATGGTGCATTCTCAGCAGATCCGGGGGAGACTAACTTCCGGCATTAACTTGTCCGGCAGCCCCTAACTGCTGCATTAGGCAAACAGATATGTCACAATAATGGCGGACATCTCTCTTTGCCTGTTACAGATACTGTTACCAAACTTAACGTCCAAACAGATTTACGAGATTCGTATCCAGGGCGCAACAGTCTCCAAACTAGACAGCAGCAAAGTCTACAAAGGACAGCAGTCTCTGCCAAGGAAGGTAGGTCATTGTGGGCAGTGAGATAACACCCTTAGTGTGATGAGCCTAGGAACAACTACCAGACATGTCTACAGGAAGGGGAACCGTTACTTCATTTAAAGGTTCTACGATATAATTTTCTGAACTATACGCTAAGTAATGATAACTTTCAATTTCATATATAAAATGTTCATTATTTATCATATACTAATTACTAATAACTTTACTAATAATTTTATATTCATAATAATAATTTGTATTTGTATTATAACCCTCGCCCTACGGGAGCTTTTTCACCTTCGCCCTAGGGGGGGGGGCTAACAGCGTCCCTGTTAACTTCCAAACCAAGCAACTTAGAGTAATGCAGTAAGAACCAGCATGTTTCTCGTCATAAGAGGAATCTAACAGTATGCGATTTTCAGGTTTCAGGTTAAGTGAATGACCTCGGATTTACCACGTCCAGAACAGCGATTTTGCTCTTCAGAGAACCTCAAAATTAGAAATTGATAAATGTAAATAAAAAGGCATGTCCCTAGACCAGTTTTGGCTCAGACATACCGAAAAGGTACTTATTTGTTCGTATATTGTCAAAAAAAGGTAAAAAAGTCATTAAAAAATGAAGTCATCAGTTTCTTACACTTAGGGAGCCATCACTCAGTCAAAAATGAAGATATGGCTTTGAAATGTGGCATGGGTATTGTCCATACTCAGTTATCTCACATATATTCCAATTTTTCTAACATCTTTGAAAAACAAAATTGTGGGGGTTTAAAAAAAAATCATTTTTGTTTTATTTCAGGGGTTAAAAACCCAAAATTTTGACAATCTGAGCATACCATTTTAAAGAAAATGCCATTTTGTATCTTTGGTGAATTGCGTGTGCAATTTCCTTTAAAACTCTGTTTTCTACCATTTTTCAAATATTTATCGTTTTTCCACCAACATGACGTCATCAAAACATGATTTTCTCCCAAACAATTTAACCAATTTCATTTTTTTTTTACAGCATACGTATAATTGTTGCACACTCAGTTACCAACAATTTCAGCAAGATGCACTGCACGTGTAAAAAGTTATTTAAGAAAAATCTCATGGGGGGGGGGGGCTGTCAGGGCCCTCCGTAGGGCGAGGGATAACATAACATTATTTGAATACTAATGTACTAATAAGGCCGCAGTTAACTAGGCATTGACAACCTACATAAGGTGAGGCTGTGTTGCCGTGGTGATCTTTATTTCCTTTTGATTTGAGTTGTGTGCGGTCGGTGACAGCGATCCCAGCGTTGCTCAATAAGCCTTGGTGGGTGAAAGGTGACACTCTTGAGTACCTGATATTGAAATTGCTGATAGCGGTTGTATTCTGTGACCACGCAACAGTTGTTGCTTGGTGACAAGCTCTTACATCAAGCCAACAATGCACGGAACTTGTATATCTATATTAGGATCAAAAGGAAATGGTATGCCCTGCTTGTATACATATATTTAGATCAAAGGGCGCTGGTGCACAGCAACATAGTGACGTCAGAGAATTAGCTTAGTAACAGCACCAAAACGAATGTTCCATTGAAAACTATTTCGCTATTTATTTTTAGGCGGCAAGGAAGTAGATTATATTTTAGTGTTCCCTTTTGAACCCTCGCCCGTGAAGCGTCCGATCAGTACGTGATCGTGCACGGGGGGTACAACCCCCCCCCCCCCCCATAGCGTTTCGCCCCTAATTGGGCTAGAGTTTCGATTAAAAAACTAACGCATTTCTTGTCACTAGAGTAAGCCATTGATATCCTATGTTAAGGTCCTAGGTCATTAGGTGACCTCTGAGGTCATGTCAATCGCCCAAAATTCAACCAAATTGTAAATGCGTATAATTTAATTTAATCGAGCTAGAATCGCAAATGAGCATATCATTATGCTAAATGGGTGCCAAATTTGAAATCAGCGTCACAACATGGCATAGAAACTGCCAAATTCCAAAAAGGTTATATCAGGTCATGTCAGGTCGTTTGAGGTCAGTGACCTCGGTTGACCTGTGACTCCAGTGGAACATATAATTATGTAAAATGGATCCCATATTTGAAATCAGCGTCACAAAATGTCCTAGAAACTGCCAGAAGCCAAAAATGTAATATGAGGTCATTGGAGGTCAGTGACCTCGGTTGACCTCTGAAAAGGTCAATCGAGGTCACAATCTCAATGGAAACCACAATTGTCACCTGGAAACACCTGTGCATATGCTCCTGAACAACAAACACTATGAAACTGCACAAGTTACAAGGATCAATACTACGGGACGCCAGTTGCGCCTGGCATGACCTTGAAAAACAGGTCAAAGGTCACGGGTCATGTGGCCTACAACTTAAGTTGTCCTTCAGAATATGTGCCAAAATGTTCACAAGTAGGGTACTGAAGGTTTCACCGCAATCGGTTGATATTTACGTGAGTTATTCCCGAAAAACCGAGGATTGGTGGCATCCACCCTCCCTCTTGCACTGGCGAGGGTTAATCTGGGTTTTTGGGTTGTTGAAGAAAAAGCGCTACAACGTGTGTTTTTTCTTTGCATTTATTTCAAAGCCAACTAATGGGATTTCATAAAAGTATCGATATAACATTTAGAATTAAGGAAAAAATAAGAACCACTATATAAACACATTATTTAAAATTAAATAGAATCAATGAGTTAAAAGTTCAGAGTAAATTCAGATACCAAAATCAGTGCTTCTCAGCGTCAAGGGTATGGTTACCCTTTTAGAGGATAAGCACGACTCGCCCCCCCCCCCCTCCCCCCCTTCCTCCATTGCGCGGACCGTAAGTTGTCGGCCTCAAGCTATGCGGGACAGCATAACTTCAGGCGTTTGCTACTAGTGCCATCTAGGAACAGGAGTATAAGTAGATACGTGTACTGTTTTAGAAAGTAGTGGTTCCCAGCTGATAACAACACATAAAACGCAACACAACGCTGAACATTATATAGCGCTAATTGGTTTTGATGCACTTTGCGGTAGTGTGTTCACAGTAAAAGTGAAACTGGGATCTGTGTATGTGCGTGTAAGCCATCATCAAACAAGTCCACTATAACTTCTCACTAAGGTGCTCAATCGCCATTTCCTAGGCCGAAAGCTATATTACCCCAAGTGCGGTAATTACTTCTTGTTTTGTCATGGTGCCATGGTCTTTGTCATGGTGCCATATCGCGGAGTGAGAATAACTTCATGGCATGACGTCCGTGTCGGCAGGTGAGGGTGGAGCGGGGCTGTGACGAGATCCAGCCGTACAGCACGTGGAAGCATCGGCCTCGCACCAGCCTGTCCAACACGGCCACCCTGGCCGGCATCGTCAGCTGCCTGCTGCTGCTGCTCGTCATAGGCATGGCGGCCGTCTGGCGGTGAGTGTGACGTCATCAGGGGCCGGACTGGCAGTGAGTGTCGTCATTAAAGGTTTGGTGGGTTTCTTCTGGTGAGTGCGGTCCATTGGTCATGGCCGCGGTCTGGCAGTGAATGACGTCATTAAAGGTTTGGAGAGTTTCGTCTGGTGAGTGCGATCCATTGGCCATGGCCGCGGTCTGGCAGGGAGTAATGTTACCAGTAACTTGGTCTGATGGTAAAATGAGTGACCTTGGCTGGCAAATGACAGCGATTGACGTCGTACTGACGTTAGTCTGATGACATGCGAGACGACTTGATGATCGTCATCCAGCGAGTGCGGTCCTGTTTTCTCTTTCCCGGTCGCCGGTTGCGGACCAGTTGTCTCGCGTTCGACATGTGTGATAGTGTTACTATCAAAAGCACTTGGGTGCGTTCAGAGAGGAGGTTAAAGCGCAGCTGGCTGATGTTTCTGAGGGGAGACACTGAAACCACAACCACAAACAACATTTCAGTCACACACAAACTTTGAGAAATAACCTGTTTTTTGTGAGACTGGACACGAACTACATTGCACTTGGGAACACATCTCACTAATGGTGTGGGACTAACTCATACCATTCACCACGCTAAATTGCAAAAATCTTCAGAACCTAAATATATGTTGCAATGTTATTGTTCTACACGTCCAATCGATATGCAATAAGGAGCATTGGCAGTGTGGTTTACGTATGTACGCCGTAGTTCTGCGCTGTACAGACAGATTGATGTTCATGTGTGTGAGTGCTGCAGCGCGTCATTATTGTCAGCACAGACATCGTACCAGTGTCATTACTTCCAAGGTACCGCGCACAGGGACACCGTGTAATGGCACATTCGGCATGCATAGACATTTGCATTTTACCTATGGGGCTGTTATCTTGGTAAACTGCTCGAGAGTAGATGCCTTATGTTATTAGTTCTAAGAATCATAAAGGCAAAACAATCATGTCCATATGGAATATGGATAGGCAGCCAGCTAGGTGACACTTAAAACCTCATAATGTTTCCAATTAATTATAGTTAAATAATGTGAATCAGTTAATCAGCTAAGCTGCATGAGCAATGGGACAGCATAATGCAAGTACATTTATGAAAGTTCACTAAGATACAACTTCGTTCACGAGAACGATAGATAATTCATAAAAGATTTTGTTTTTATAAAAGCTATTTTTCGTATTTCTAGATTCAATAAAGTTGTATCGGTTTAGTTTTGATACAGTTTGTAGTGAAACTCATAAAGCGAGACATTCAAAATTTTATGAATAATATTATACGGTGGAACTTGGAATACAAGTTGTCTTATTAAAGAAAGAAAAAAAAACGGATCACGCATGTTATCTCTTGCGTTTTGTGTATTGTTTTGTTTTATAACAAATGCCTTATCACACTACACTTCGGTACATTGTATTATTTAGAAAGACGAAGCAATCCATACCTACTCCCAGTGTTGGCAAGGACAAGGACGCTGCTGTTGTTTGTAACCTTCCGTTAGGCTCATCTTTCGCATTCTACTTTAAAGAACAAACGACAACTCATTTGCCTCTTATTAGCTACGGACCCCAACAAACCACCAGCGATATTCTCATTGTCGATCTGAAGAGCGTAAGGTAACACAACTGTTATCTCGGCCGATGTTATCTGCGCCACAGTGGGCACCATGCCGGCCACGTTTGTAGCCTCTCGGCCGATGTTATCTGCGCCACAGTGGGCACCATGCCGGCCACGTGTGTAGCCTCTCGACCGATGTTATCTGCGCCACAGTGGGCACCATGCCGGCCACGTTTGTAGCCTCTCGACCGATGTTATCTGCGCCACAGTGGGCACCATGCCGGCCACGTGTGTAGCCTCTCGACCGATGTTATCTGCGCCACAGTGGGCACCATGCCGGCCACGTTTGTAGCCTCTCGACCGATGTTATCTTCGCCACAGTGGGCACCATGCCGGCCACGTTTGTAGCCTCTCGACCGATGTTATCTGCGCCACAGTGGGCACCATGCCGGCCACGTTTGTAGCCTCTCGACCGATGTTATCTGCGCCACAGTGGGCACCATGCCGGCCACGTTTGTAGCCTCTCGACCGATGTTATCTGCGCCACAGTGGGCACCATGCCGGCCACGTGTGTAGCCTCTCGACCGATGTTATCTGCGCCACAGTGGGCACCATGCCGGCCACGTTTGTAGCCTCTCGACCGATGTTATCTGCGCCACAGTGGGCACCATGCCGGCCACGTTTGTAGCCTCTCGACCGATGTTATCTGCGCCACAGTGGGCACCATGCCGGCCACGTTTGTAGCCTCTCGACCGATGTTATCTGCGCCACAGTGGGCACCATGCCGGCCACGTTTGTAGCCTCTCGACCGATGTTATCTGCGCCACAGTGGGAACCATGCCGGCCACGTTTGTAGCCTCTCGACCGATGTTATCTGCGCCACAGTGGGCACCATGCCGGCCACGTTTGTAGCCTCTCGACCGATGTTATCTGCGCCACAGTGGGCACCATGCCGGCCACGTTTGTAGCCTCTCGACCGATGTTATCTGCGCCACAGTGGGCACCATGCCGGCCACGTTTGTAGCCTCTCGGCCGATGTTATCTGCGCCACAGTGGGCACCATGCCGGCCACGTGTGTAGCCTCTCGACCGATGTTATCTGCGCCACAGTGGGCACCATGCCGGCCACGTGTGTAGCCTCTCGACCGATGTTATCTGCGTCACAGTGGGCACCATGCCGGCCACGTGTGTAGCCTCTCGACCGATGTTATCTGCGCCACAGTGGGCACCATGCCGGCCACGTGTGTAGCCTCTCGACCGATGTTATCTGCGCCACAGTGGGCACCATGCCGGCCACGTGTGTAGCCTCTCGACCGATGTTATCTGCGCCACAGTGGGCACCATGCCGGCCACGTTTGTAGCCTCTCGACCGATGTTATCTGCGCCACAGTGGGCACCATGCCGGCCACGTTTGTAGCCTCTCGACCGATGTTATCTGCGCCACAGTGGGCACCATGCCGGCCACGTTTGTAGCCTCTCGACCGATGTTATCTGCGCCACAGTGGGCACCATGCCGGCCACGTGTGTAGCCTCTCGACCGATGTTATCTGCGCCACAGTGGGCACCATGCCGGCCACGTTTGTAGCCTCTCGACCGATGTTATCTGCGCCACAGTTGGCACCATGCCGGCCACGTTTGTAGCCTCTCGACCGATGTTATCTGCGCCACAGTGGGCACCATGCCGGCCACGTTTGTAGCCTCTCGACCGATGTTATCTGCGCCACAGTGGGCACCATGCCGGCCACGTTTGTAGCCTCTCGAACGATGTTATCTGCGCCACAGTGGGCACCATGCCGGCCACGTTTGTAGCCTCTCGACCGATGTTATCTGCGCCACAGTGGGCACCATGCCGGCCACGTTTGTAGCCTCTCGACCGATGTTATCTGCGCCACAGTGGGCACCATGCCGGCCACGTGTGTAGCCTCTCGACCGATGTTATCTGCGCCACAGTGGGCACCATGCCGGCCACGTTTGTAGCCTCTCGACCGATGTTATCTGCGCCACAGTGGGCACCATGCCGGCCACGTTTGTAGCCTCTCGACCGATGTTATCTGCGCCACAGTGGGCACCATGCCGGCCACGTGTGTAGCCTCTCGACCGATGTTATCTGCGCCACAGTGGGCACCATGCCGGCCACGTTTGTAGCCTCTCGACCGATGTTATCTGCGTCACAGTGGGCACCATGCCGGCCACGTGTGTAGCCTCTCGACCGATGTTATCTGCGCCACAGTGGGCACCATGCCGGCCACGTTTGTAGCCTCTCGACCGATGTTATCTGCGCCACAGTGGGCACCATGCCGGCCACGTTTGTAGCCTCTCGACCGATGTTATCTGCGCCACAGTGGGCACCATGCCGGCCACGTGTGTAGCCTCTCGACCGATGTTATCTGCGCCACAGTGGGCACCATGCCGGCCACGTTTGTAGCCTCTCGACCGATGTTATCTGCGCCACAGTGGGCACCATGCCGGCCACGTTTGTAGCCTCTCGACCGATGTTATCTGCGCCACAGTGGGCACCATGCCGGCCACGTTTGTAGCCTCTCGACCGATGTTATCTGCGCCACAGTGGGCACCATGCCGGCCACGTTTGTAGCCTCTCGACCGATGTTATCTGCGCCACAGTGGGCACCATGCCGGCCACGTGTGTAGCCTCTCGACCGATGTTATCTGCGCCACAGTGGGCACCATGCCGGCCACGTTTGTAGCCTCTCGACCGATGTTATCTGCGCCACAGTGGGCACCATGCCGGCCACGTTTGTAGCCTCTCGATCGATGTTATCTGCGCCACAGTGGGCACCATGCCGGCCACGTTTGTAGCCTCTCGACCGATGTTATCTGCGCCACAGTGGGCACCATGCCGGCCACGTTTGTAGCCTCTCGACCGATGTTATCTGCGCCACAGTGGGCACCATGCCGGCCACGTGTGTAGCCTCTCGACCGATGTTATCTGCGCCACAGTGGGCACCATGCCGGCCACGTTTGTAGCCTCTCGACCGATGTTATCTGCGCCACAGTGGGCACCATGCCGGCCACGTGTGTAGCCTCTCGACCGATGTTATCTGCGCCACAGTGGGCACCATGCCGGCCACGTTTGTAGCCTCTCGGCCGATGTTATCTGCGCCACAGTGGGCACCATGCCGGCCACGTGTGTAGCCTCTCGACCGATGTTATCTGCGCCACAGTGGGCACCATGCCGGCCACGTTTGTAGCCTCTCGACCGATGTTATCTGCGCCACAGTGGGCACCATGCCGGCCACGTTTGTAGCCTCTCGACCGATGTTATCTGCGCCACAGTGGGCACCATGCCGGCCACGTTTGTAGCCTCTCGACCGATGTTATCTGCGCCACAGTGGGCACCATGCCGGCCACGTTTGTAGCCTCTCGACCGATGTTATCTGCGCCACAGTGGGCACCATGCCGGCCACGTTTGTAGCCTCTCGACCGATGTTATCTGTGCCACAGTGGGCACCATGCCGACCACGTTTGTAGCCTCTCGACCGATGTTATCTGCGCCACAGTGGGCACCATGCCGACCACGTGTGTAGCCTCTCGACCGATGTTATCTGCGCCACAGTGGGCACCATGCCGACCACGTGTGTAGCCTCTCGACCGATGTTATCTGCGCCACAGTGGGCACCATGCCGACCACGTTTGTAGCCTCTCGACCGATGTTATCTGCGCCACAGTGGGCACCATGCCGACCACGTTTGTAGCCTCTCGACCGATGTTATCTGCGCCACAGTGGGCACCATGCCGACCACGTGTGTAGCCTCTCGACCGATGTTATCTGCGCCACAGTGGGCACCATGCCGGCCACGTTTGTAGCCTCTCGACCGATGTTATCTGCGCCACAGTGGGCACCATGCCGGCCACGTTTGTAGCCTCTCGACCGATGTTATCTGCGCCACAGTGGGCACCATGCCGACCACGTTTGTAGCCTCTCGACCGATGTTATCTGCGACACAGTGGGCACCATGCCGACCACGTTTGTAGCCTCTCGACCGATGTTATCTGCGCCACAGTGGGCACCATGCCGACCACGTGTGTAGCCTCTCGACCGATGTTATCTGCGCCACAGTGGGCACCATGCCGACCACGTTTGTAGCCTCTCGACCGATGTTATCTGCGCCACAGTGGGCACCATGCCGACCACGTTTGTAGCCTCTCGACCGATGTTATCTGCGCCACAGTGGGCACCATGCCGGCCACGTTTGTAGCCTCTCGACCGATGTTATCTGCGCCACAGTGGGCACCATGCCGGCCACGTTTGTAGCCTCTCGACCGATGTTATCTGCGCCACAGTGGGCACCATGCCGGCCACGTTTGTAGCCTCTCGACCGATGTTATCTGCGCCACAGTGGGCACCATGCCGACCACGTGTGTAGCCTCTCGACCGATGTTATCTGCGCCACAGTGGGCACCATGCCGACCACGTGTGTAGCCTCTCGACCGATGTTATCTGCGCCACAGTGGGCACCATGCCGACCACGTTTGTAGCCTCTCGACCGATGTTATCTGCGCCACAGTGGGCACCATGCCGACCACGTGTGTAGCCTCTCGACCGATGTTATCTGCGCCACAGTGGGCACCATGCCGACCACGTTTGTAGCCTCTCGACCGATGTTATCTGCGCCACAGTGGGCACCATGCCGACCACGTGTGTAGCCTCTCGACCGATGTTATCTGCGCCACAGTGGGCACCATGCCGACCACGTGTGTAGCCTCTCGACCGATGTTATCTGCGCCACAGTGGGCACCATGCCGGCCACGTTTGTAGCCTCTCGACCGATGTTATCTGCGCCACATTGGGCACCATGCCGGCCACGTTTGTAGCCTCTCGACCGATGTTATCTGCGCCACAGTGGGCACCATGCCGACCACGTGTGTAGCCTCTCGACCGATGTTATCTGCGCCACAGTGGGCACCATGCCGGCCACGTTTGTAGCCACGCACCACCGGCACCCCTTCTCTGAGAAATCCGTTATCGACGCCCGGGCTGCGTGGCCGTGGCGGGGGCTGGGCCGAGGCTGTGGGGCTGTGGCGCTGGGCGGGGCTGGGCGGGGCTGGGCGGGGCTGGGCCGGTCCCGGAGCGGCCGTTTTACCTCGGACTCGGCCCGCCCCAGGCGGCTGTCGATGGGTCCAATACGGCCCGTCGGTGACGGCTGTTCCGGCCACGGCTCAGTGTGCAGAGGGAGGGAGGCAGGAAGAGCAGAGGGGTTCGACACCCTTCCCTCTCCTCGACGAGAGAAGAGTGTCCGGACTTTCTGTGTGGAGACCAGTGCTCAACTTGGGTCTTGTTTACTTTAGTTACTCTTTCATTAGTTATTCGACGATTTGGATTTGGTACGAATTTAGGTTATTTAATGGGTTGGTTGGGTGGGTGGGAATGGGGAGGGATTTTACTTTGTCATATCTCGTTCCGTACCTTAGTATTTGGTCTTAACGTACAGGGAAGGGGATAGAAGAAGGCGGGGTATCCTGGACTATCCCCTTCGTCTCAGTGTACACGACGCACGTGTTAACCAGGAGTAGATGCCAGATGGAACAGGTTACCCTTTCCTTTACACCACAGCGCTGCTCCATTGCTCGAAAACCTGTCCGCCTCTGAAGTGCCATCCAAAGGCTGTGGACCCCACACCCCACGTACTCAAAAGCACTTAGCATTACTCATCTATGGCACCATTCCGACATGTAATGTCTTCACCGTAAATGCAAATTGCCTTGTGTCATGTGACCCGAGAGTGGACATTCCATGCATCATGACTTTCACTGGCTGGATGTTATTAATGAAATGTTGATGGATCCATTGCAATGCCTTTTCTGTATTGTGGTTTGCCACTGCCATTGCCGTCGTCAGTGTCAAATGGTGTTGTTTCGTGCCGGGTCCAGCCCAGTGTCCGTGTGCGTGGCTGTGACTGTGACTGTGACTGTGCACGGTACATTGTACATCGTGCAGTGGCATGTGCATTTCTCTGTCACGACTTCATATCACTATTATATACTTGGTTGCATAATTTACTTAAAGCTGAAGCTCGATATATCTATGTATTTGGAACTCAAAGATTATTTCTCCATGTAGGTACATAAAGAAGGTGAATGATCTCAAGAATCCAATAAGTTTTAGTTGAGTCCAATAAGTCCAGAAAACTCCAACTCGCGCAACAATCAATGGTTTTATCGGTTACCGGTGGATTTTGCAGTAGTTTTGATTACAAATAAGCTGCATTTCAGCCGGAGCATCTATATCAATCTATCTCGGAAGGATTTCAATTGAGGATCCAGGACAGATCGACAAAAATAAAATCTCGAAATAATACCCTACATCTCAGATTTCGATCATACTACGTGTCGGGGGTTATCTGGGCTGTAGATTCAACTGTAGGGGCAACTGGGGCTGTAGGGGCAACTTTGTAATGTCAAGTAGAATTATAATTTCCAGCGGGCAGTATCTCCCATCTAATTCATGCGATTCATTAAATCCAACCTATATATCATCAGAATCGTCAGGAACTATATATGGTTAAAAATAAAATATAACCTATTAATATATATCTATATATCTATATATCTAT